>SNQJ01S0017822.1:35044-80677 GCA_010110895.2 Picea sitchensis | reverse complement strand
TTTTTTTTAGTTGTCTTGACTTGTTTTACCAACTTGTTAAACAACTTTGCATGGCTAGGGTTTACTAGTTGTGGATGTAATTCAATAACATAGAAGCATATTTATACATCCTAGGATCATTTTTTTTAGAACTTTGATACTCCTACAATTCATCTTTATACATGGTTATTCAAATGAGGATAGAAGGGAATGCAATACTATTCCCACTTTATTGACATTACTGACAACTTGTCTTCAATATAGATACTAAATGCCTTGACTAGTTATAGTTTATGTCATTATATAGTGTTCCTTATATTGTTGATAAATCACTTAAGGGAACATTATAATGCTTACTTGAAATGGCAAGGAATAAAGATATGGGTCCATTTGTTTTATGGGTTAGGGACTAAGCCCAGGACCAATTGTTTGAAATTCTCCATGTTTTTTTATCAATATTGACTTTACTAGTAACCTTGTTACCTTTTGTCCATTATCAAGTAGACTAATGATTATGTGGATAATATTTGTAGTTATTTCAATTGGTCAATTGATTCAAATATTCTTATTATGGTATCAAATTATATTAAAATTGTACTTCTTCTTTTAAACCATTAAAACCTACAAGCTTTGGTCTTCCCAAGTTTTTATTCTCATTATGGTATCAAATTTTATAAAATTTGTACTTCTTCTTTTAAACCATTCAAACATACAACCTTTGGTCTTCCCATGTTTTTTGTTATGTTGGTGATGTACACTTTATCCATTTATATGACCAATTCCCCCTAACATCATCCACTTGCATAATTTGGTCCCATGCTTGTTCCAACTTATTTCTTCAAACTCTACATTTAAGATTCTTTGAAATCCCAATATAATTTCTATTAATGCCTGGTATCAATTTTTTTTGAGATTATGAATGCCTTTCCTTATTTCCATTTATAGGAATAGTAATTTCCCCTCTCATTCTCTTTGAAATTTTCAATTCCCTTCAAAATAAATGATATCTCTCTCAATCTCCACTTTAATTCTCCTAAGTTCTAGTTTCTCTCACTTGGTGGAATACTATAGGGTTGGCTTAGCTTATGCTACACAATCAGTATTAAAAATGGAAGTTTCGGGTCCATTAAATATCAGTATTAGAAATTGCATTTGGTCATTAGGCACATGCATGCTCATCATCGGTTAACTCTTGCAAGTTAATGCAATTGTGAGATCCTTTTTGCATAAAAGGTTGCGAGCTCATTTTTGCACTTGATTACATTCATTATATTGCTCATTATGACTTGCTTGTTTCTTGAATTATTTGGAGGTTGGAGCCTTAATGAATTCAATGATTTTAAATGGTTGATAGGTAACATTTTCATATATTATTATTTTATACACTAGTGGATGTTAGTGGGTTATGATGAGGCTCCTGAAGCCCCACATAGATATTAGAGTTTTTCAATTCTAGTTCTTGATATATAGTGATTATTTAGGAATGCATGGAACCATATGGTAGAGTAAATTATTCATCATTGTATCATTAAGTTTTCAATCTCATGAGATTCTACTAGTGCGGTGAGATCTCACCCCCTTCACTCACCATGGGTAGGGGGGGGCATTGTCTTTTATTAGTTTAGTTTTTTGATTTCAATAAATATGGATCGATCTTATTTATGGTCTCTCTCGTGTATTATGTCTGTTTAGTATTGAATATTAGTGGTTAATGGTGGTTCACCTAGTTTATTTTGTGTGGCCTCTACGGGATGCAAACATTTTGCACTAGTTGAGAAACTAATCTATGTTCTCCTTCCATGGGTGGGTGGTGGGATCAACATGGAGAAAGAGACCTCCATAAGAACTTGGGGTTGAGGTATTTTATACCTCTATTGGAATGGTGCACAAAATTCCTATGGGTAGTTGGCTAGTTTTTTCACTTGAAATTCTAGATCAAATGTCTTGAGTGGAAGGAAGCAGTGAAGATCTTTTAGGTCTATACCTTTTTAAAGATATAATGTATTTTAATGTCAATATCCAAATTATTTCATGGTTAACATGTGTTGTTGTGATTTCCTTGGGCATTATCATTTTAGTTTATTGTATATTGGTTTTCCATTCACATATTGAATGAAATGCTACCCTTGGTACTTTGGGAAATGGTTAGGAATTTTTTTTATAAGGAAGGGTAATGTATGTTAAATGTGCTCTATTATTTTCATAGACTTGAATGCCAACATTCATAGAACTTGATACCTATCCCTTGCATGGAATTCACTTGAGACTATGCTAATTTTTAAATATCTATACATTTGTGCAACCATGTGTGAAATTGAGAGAATTGATGAGTTATGCATTGAATGATTTAACAAAGTAAGTGCAAGTGAAATGGCATAACAATTGGTGTTGTGTAGCTAGTGTGGGTATGGATGATCTAGGGTGGCAATGGTTATGAAGTTATTGATACAAACTATGCATAGAACGACATGAAGGAATAAATGTAACAAGGAAACAAATAGGGATATTGGAAGAAATACAGTAATAGAGTTAAACTTAGATTCTATTAATGAATGGAATAGAGAAAACTATAAAATGCAAAGAACACAAACTAGATAGAATGGTGGTAGATTATCCCTGAAGAGAGATGTGTTGGCTACAATCATTCAAAGAAGATGATTAAAAATATGCCTAAAAGGCCTGTTAACATAAATAATCAATGAGAAACTTTAAACATCCCAAACACTAACCCCATAATATGAAATGCCAAAAGGTTTGTGGGCCTCAATGTGGTTAGTTGATATGTCAACTTCCTAGGGGTATAAATTTTGCATGCAATCTCCGTTTGGGTCCCTTGGTAGCCTGTCTGAAAGGTCTAACTGAGTAAACATTCCAAACATCCTAGTTAATGCCTTTGACTATATATTGGGTGACATTGTGCTGAAAAAACATCGTTTAGGGCCTCAAAATAGTCCGAGAAGTTTGGGACCCCAAAAAATGTAAACAAAACTTCAAAGATGCAAAACCATTATAAATTTATAAATTAGTGGAACAAGTGGGTGGCCACAAGTATCCACCTGGATCATTCCTGACCCATTAGGAAGAAATGGTCCACATTGCTTCAAGTTCCTCCATTATATGGGGAAACTTATGTTGAATTTAACTCCTAGTGAGCCACTTGCCTTATGAATAAGTTGTCCTGCTTTGATGACTCGATAGATTTGGATGTTTTTTTGGAAGGTGTGCTTCACCTTGGTGTCCATGATCCGGTAAAAATTTTCATATTCAATGCAATAAATATTGAGTTTTGTAGGGGCCAAGTGCTTGACCATGTTTGAAGTGTCCAGGAGAGGTGGAAAATATGGTTGAAACAATTCCAAATCAAATATGGGGTGAAAGCTAAGGAAAGGGGGAATACTTAATTTAAAATCATTCTCACCCATAACCTTAGTGATGGTGTAAGGATCGTATCAGAGTTGGTTGAGCTTGTGGTGGGGTATTGTGAGACTCTCAATCTATAAATGAAACCATACCTTATCTCCCACCAAAAACTTGTGTGGTACTCGATGTTGATAGTGGCGCTGCTTGTACTTGGTGTTGGCTTTCTGAAAAATATCATAAAATTTTTATTGGATGTGTTGGATTCATTAAACAAATTTTGTTGCTTGATCATCCTCATCCTAAGAATGAGAGGACTCTTGTTGTGTATATGCTATGGTAATATCATCTTCAATTGGGGTCAATGGATGGAACCCCAAGCACACTTGAAAAGGGTTGTGGCCTATAGAGCTATGTAGGGATATTTTGTAGCTATATTGAACATAAGGAAGGATATCATCCCATGTGAGTCGATGTGTTGGTGTAATTATTTGCTTAATATATTACCAAACATAAATTATCAACCGGGATTCATAATCAGTAGAGTTTATCCACTATATGTGTCGATAACAAATAGGTTCCTATGTCTGTTTAGTATATATTAGATAAGAAAAGCATCAATAAAAAAATACTCTGTTTTCAAATATAACACTCTTCACACAATTCAAAAATTAGAAAGAAAAACTTGCAATCATCCACTCAAAATATTTTTCTCAGATAATTCCTTGTCCATTTACAATCTCATGAAGTGGAAATATGGACTTTGATTCAATTATTTGTAGCTACTATCCTTAACAAAAACTAACAAGCAAATCTGGGCACACTTCAATGATAACATAAGATAAATTTCATAGTAAAAACTTTCAAACAAACACTCAATTGAAAAGGATCTTTCTCACATAAGAAGTATGTTCATTATAATCTTGTGAAATGAAGAGATGAAATCAGATCTTGTTCCCTGTAGCAATTGAAAACAGTAATCAACAATTCACTCTTAAACAAAAAGCAATCATAACTCTATTCACTCCAATCAAACCTGTGTAGTACAGAAAATTGTCAATATAATTGAAAGGATTCATTATATGGTGCATGAAGGTGAGAGATGAAGTCTGGTATCATTTCCGGTAACAACTCACTTCAAACTTGCAATAAATTCTTATCTAATTTTGCACACTCTTCAAAATCAATTGATGCATCACAAACAAAAATTTAATACAATCTTACAATCTTGCAATTTCTTCATTTCTACTGAGGAAACATAAGTTTGAATGAGATGTTCCATTTGATGGATTATGTAATTCGAATGATGGACTCCCAACTATTCTTGTTCTACGACACTTTGCAATCAATTCTAATAGTGAAATCAGAAATGAAATCAAAACAATAAGTACAAAAAATAGAAATCTATACTAATAATTTACAATGAGCTTACCAAGCTTGATCGGTGGCCTTTTCCGATGCTAACATGGAAGCTTTGATATCATCATATGATAAATTCTAAGAGACACATAGGATCATTGAATTCAAACTTCCCTTGATATTCAGCAAATAAATTTACAAAAAAGTGTTGGTTCAGAAATCCAATTTGCAACATACTAATTCTTCCTTTTTGGCTTAGCCATCACTCAATTTATATGATTTTTACATTACAAATTTGGATCTAGAAAATACAATCCAAATCAAAACCATTTTCCATCAATGGAGGTTGATTACAAACATTATCTAATCAAGGAAATGCAGTTCCCATGAATCTGGGCATGATCTTAGAATTTATGGAAAATTGTCAAACATTTAGGATGGATCGTTCCCCCTGAGATGGAGGTCCACACGAGTGTGATATGATGATTTTGGCCCACGATTCGGCATGAAAACACATTTCGGGACAAAATCCATGTTCCCAAATTTTTAGATTCATCGTCATCGGCCCTAAAATCGAAGTGAAAATCCAATACTAGAATGCTGGTACCAAAATCTTGTAGGTAGGTGTTTAGTACCAGAATACACACAGTCACACCATGAGTACCAGATTAGCACATAACAGGTGTTGGTACCTAGGTAGTACCATATCAATGATGCTTAAGATTCAAATGATTAGGATCATACAAAATCAAACATTTAATCATTTTAACTCAAGAAAACTAAACAAACCATGCTTTAATCATAAGTTACCTCTTATGCACATGAACGAGGTAATCAAGTGTATTTATTGAGGAAACAGTCAATTAGATACACATAGAATAGGTAAAATAGGCTCAGATAGAGAGTAATATAGGGAATTAGAAGTGTCAAAATGGAGACTCAACATTCCCCCATGCTTAATTCATTGCATGTCCTCATGCAACATTGATCTTCAAAATTTCAAAATTGATGGTACTCCTCACTCGATGAAGCATTCCCTGACGTTCCACCCTTATTTAGCTCATAATTTACCACTATACAATATAAAATTCATGGTATATGCTTCACACTTCTTACCCATGGCAAAGTAGTTATGAGAGTAATAGATTAATAGATTAATAGATTAGTAGATTAATAGATTAATAGATTAGTGGAGTCATGAGAGTAATAGATTAATAGATTAGTGGAGTCATGAGAGTAATAGATTAGATCTGTTAGTGATTTGATGTTAAGTCTTATCCAATCTGTTGTGGATCATAGTTAGGAGAAAGGGTTGGATGTGACTCTAATATGATTATAGGATAGTGGGCAAGAGTTTTCATAATGACTTTGACTAATAGCCCCCCCCCTAGCTAGATTACCTTTAAAACAAAAGCGATATAAGCATATTTTATATCTCATTTGAAGAGAGAAACACATAGAAGAAAACATCCCAAGATGATTAACTCGTTCCTTATCTAAGTTTTTAGAGATGAAGCTCTTCTTGCTTAGGTAAGGTGAATTACATATATTGAGGGTCCCACTTCTCATGAAAACCTATTTATTTTAAAGATAAAACTCTAAAGTGGATACTTGAAGGTTCTTAAGAACATCATCTGAGAGATATAAATGTCATTTCCTAGCCTTGATTTGATAGTGATTTCTTCAGAATGAGACCCAAGGGTTTTTGTCCAGTTTTAAGTGTGCCACTTTATGTTTTTCAACTCCCTTTACCTGGCATAGCCCTGCTACCAGCAGACCTATTAAGTACCCCGACAGGTTTACCTTAGTACCATACAAGCATGGCCCCGTTTCCAGTAGGCTTGTTCAGTACCTCGGTGTGTTTACTTGTACTTCCTGATACTTCCTTTTTATTATATTACTCAAAAGATTTAGAATTATGTATATTGCTCATTGACAGTTTTAGAGTATAAAGAAGGCAGGTGATACAAGAGTGTTTTAGAGTTATTAGGCACATAATTGATTATTTGCAATTATCCCAAGGGTGACATCATCCACATTGAACTTAAATCTCGGTTATTAAATGTATAATGGAACATCTCAGATAATGACTAAGAGGTCCCTCTAGTTAATCCTATTAGGGTTCTCATGAAATTTCATTGAGGTTTTGCAAGGGCAGTCCACCACATGAGGTTTTCATCAATACCTCCCAAGAGAAACTTGTAAATATAAACTGGATAAGAACTTGTTTGAATCAACTAGGTTAGTATTAGACATAATGGTGCCACCACTTTTCAATGGATATTTCAATTAGAGATCACTTTTTCAAAATGATGAGGCAATAAGACAAGTGCTCCCATTATCATATAGAGCTAAATGTGAAAATATATTTTTAAAGGATATCAAGGATGATTCATTTAGGGTTGAGTGTATAAATGTAGGAGGAATATTCTCATGAGAGTAAAAACAATTAAACAGAAGACTTAAATGATCCTTGATGAAAAGATTATCTCGTACCTCCAATTACGTGAAGTGAAAACAATGTTAAGCATAGGAAAAAGATCATATAACCTTGGCATCAGTATCAAATGAGTAATGGAGTAGGTTTGTGGAACTAGAATTTGTAGGCTTCTCCTTGTGGCTGGCATGCTCTGGTGATAACTCAATGGCTTCTTTAGGAGCATTGTCTGATCATTCCCCTAGTCAATAGTCTTTCTTTTGTATTTTAGCTTTTAGAATCAAGATAGGACTTACTTTATGAGATTGGGTGGCTTTCATCTTTCTGGATGTAGTAGGCTTCCCTACAACATACTTTCCTTTCTCCAATCTTTCAATCGGCTAGGATGTGTAACAGTGGCTTCCTTCTTTACCCCCTGATGCCTTCCTCCTGTCTTTCTTTGCCTTCATGCTTTATGTTCCTCTACAGATTTAGACATTCCTTCCTGAACAAAATTCGTTTGGAGTAATTGATTCCAACTACCACCTTGTGTCCTTAAGGCATGGACAACCAAAAGTTTTATTAATCCATGGTGATGAAGGCTAGTTTCAGGTTTCTTGGAAGATGATTTCACTCCTCTCACCATCTTATTTCAACTTATCCATAGGAAGTGAGGAAAATCAATTTGTGGCCCTCCATCATGATGGCCTTTAATCTTTTCCAAAAATGGCACCCAACCGACCTGTTCATATTTTTCCTTGCAATATCGATATTTTGTTGTTTCCCTATATAATTGAAATATGGGATCATGCCTATTGACCCTCATGATAGCTGAAAATGATTCTTTAGGGCGTATGAGGCATGGACAGAGGATCGAGGGTTGAGTACCGGATCGACGCAGACTGTGATGAAGTACCAAATCAACACAGATCATGATGGAGTACTAGAAGGGGATAAATATGCAAAATATACGAAGGCACGGGATGAGAGTGTGACTGCAGGTAGTGTGACAATAAAATGGTAAATAATGCTCATTTGGATGGAATATCCATCCAGAGGAGTGTTTATAAATGGAGATTCAGTTTACAACGATCACATCTATGGTAATGATGACACGGTAAGACAAGTTGAATCCATTAATGACTTACAGACTCATAGGAGAGTTGGCATCAGACCATATTCAAGGGATGTGGATCAATTCATTCATATGGAACGATAGTGAATCATGGGATTATGAGGTTTATTTATCAGATAGACAAAAAGGCATGATTTTGATCCCGTGAGAGACACAATGACCTCGTACTCTCAACATTTCAAGAAATAGGGATGTTTTATTTATACAGAAATGTAGAGGAGGATTTTACAGAAGTTTGTGGTAGGGGGTGTGTCATGATTCGAGAGTAACCATATGTTTAATGCATAATCAGTCTAATTTCTTTAATAAAATAAAAAAAATGTTGAATCTGTATGTCCTAGTACTAAAATCGAGCAGCAACTTGAAAATATGATTAGAGCTACCAGTCACCTTATTACTAGTACCAGATCAGCTGGTGGTAATGCTTCTGAAACTTTTTTAGGCTGCACCTCATAAAAGTAGTTGGTGTTTTCTAGTGTTCTGGAAGAGGACCTATGATTTGATTCAACTGAAAAGCCATGTAGATGGAACAAATACCAACACTATATGTAGGAACTCTGGGTTTGCATTAGAATAATGCAAAAGAATTTGGTGACTGGGCTCCAAGCCTTGTGAGAAGAGGGTATTCTATAATTGTATGACCATATGTTAATATTTATAACCCTCCTCTTTTGGAACCAGGCTAATCACTCATCTTGTTGGCACTTCCTTTTTATTAAAAAAATAATAATCCTAACTACTATTGTCTCAACAACCACTCCCCCATGCTTGAGGTTTTGCATGGCCTCATGCAAACAATGTGAGATGCTAAAAAAAGGGCTTCTCATAGGGTTGCCAACATCTGCTAAAAACAAACCAATAACACTAATTAAAACTAGATTCTTATTCATACTTACAAACAAAAAATTTAGGGAAAATGTCAAAAGTTGAATTATTAGCTATGAATAAAATAGTTTGTAATTAACATTCAGTTTCAAATTCTATTAAAAATATCACTGAACTGATCATCCTTGTGAAATAGTGGTATTAAAATAGATAGGTAATGATAAAGCATGAATGCATCATTTTTAACAACTTAAGGAAAAAGAAGAAATTTGAAGAAATAGGTCGTGAGGCACTCCCTTAAGTGTTATCTTCCGTTGACAAGGATGCCTTCTCCGCTTTTGAAACCCTTCCAGTATTATGTGTGCATTTAGAGGATGAAGAGATTCCATTCTCATAAGATTCCAAACAAAATTATCATAACTTTTAGAAAGAAATTTACTATAGGAATGAAAGATCTTAAACCGACTGCTTATTATCTTTTGACATTCCCATTTATTAAAAGTATGAAATATAGGTTGCATTGCAACATTTAATTATTTATTTACTATCCTACTCTAATTGAAGAAAATAAAATGTCCTTCAAGTATAGGAATACTTCCAGTGAGGCCATGTGCACAATAGGGTTAGAAATATATCCATACTTGGGTTTAAAATATAAAATTTAATGCATACTAGAGTATGAAGGGCCAACTTCTTTGATGATGAGATCAAGCAATAATGGAAAATAAAAGAGTGATGTGACCTAATAACTAATTTAAACCATATTTCAATAGGATCACTAAATTCTTGTTTCTCTTCTTTGTTTAGGTCACATAACATGTCTTCCTTTTCCATGCCACACAAAGCATCTTCTTCAAGATGATTGGTCTCTGAGGTACATCCAGGCTCTGCTGAGAGGTATGATAAGAAATCCTCAATCTCATGTTCTAATGGTTTCTCTCCATTTCATTATATCCATGATTCTTGAGTCTTCACAACAAATTGACAATAGGAATCTGAAGGGACTTCTAAATCTTCTTATGGAGAGACAACTAAATTCTTGAATGTTGTCAAAATATGCTCTTCCCGAGAGGCAGATATCCCAGCTTCTTATAGAATGTGAGAAAGTTCTTGGAGTGAAATTATTCAATCTATTGATCATCCTTGAATTACTCTAGCTGGTTGATGATCCATGTCTCACAACACAACTTTAGTACCCGGGGGTTCTTACAACACCCCAAAAATGATTTATCATTAAAGATTTGAATTTTAAAACTATTTGCAAAAACATAAAATACCAAACTTGAAATCCTTGCATTATTGGGACCCTACTGTCACTAGGTTATCTGTTCGCACAAGTTATCTCATCATAAATAAAACTAAATTTGCACAAATAAAAACACACTTGCATTAAAAGAAAAACACTTCTGCATGAAAGGAAGAGGACAAGCTAACTTTGCAGCAACCCCACTAAAGTGGATGCATGGGCTCTTCCCGCACATCTTACCATCTTCTCTCCACCCTTAGGTAATCCATAAAACCAATCCAAAGTCTAATCCAAAGACTAACTATTACCATTTACAACTCCAAGGTAACAACGCCAAAATGTTGGTGCAATTATTTGCATAATATATTACCAACATAAATTATCAACCGAGATTAGTAATCAGTAGAGTTGATGCACTTTATGTTCCGATAACAGATAGGTTCCTATGTCTGTTTAGTATATCTTAGATAAGAAAACCATCAATAACAAAATACTCTATTTTCAAAGATAACACTCTTCACACAATTCAGAAATTAGAAAGAAAAAATTGCAATCATGCACTCAAAATATTTTTCTTAGATAATTTCTTGTCCATTTACAATCTCATGAAGTGGAAAGATGGACTTTGATTCAGTTATCTATAGCTACTATCCTTAACAACAACTAACAATCAAATCTTTGCACACTTCAATGATAACATAAGATAAAGTTCATAATAAAAACTCTCAAACAAACACTCAATTGAAAAGTATCTTGCTCACATAAGAAGTCTGTTCATTATAGGCTTGTAAAATGAAGAGATGAAATCAGATCTTTTTCCCTGTAGCAATTGAAAACAGTAATCGACAATTCACTCTTAAACAAAAAGCAATCATAACTCTATTCACTCCAATCAAACCTGTGTAGCACATAAAATTGTCAATACAATTGAGAGGCTTAATTATATGGTGCATGAAGGTGAGAGATGAAGTATGATCTCATTTCCTGTAACAACTCACTTCAAACTTGTAAGAAATTCTTATCTAATTCTTCACACTCTTCAAAATCAATTAATGCATCATAAACATAATTTTAATACAATCTTACAATCTTGCAATTAATTCATTTCTACTCAGGAAACATAAGTCTTAATGAGATGTTCCATTTGAAGGATTATGTAATTCGAATGATGGAATCCCAACTATTCCTGTTCTACCACACTTTTCAATCAATTCTAATAGTGAAATCAGAAATGAAATCAAAACAACAAGTACAGAAAAAAGAAATCTATACTAAGCTAGATCAGTGGCCAAGCTAGATCGGTGGCCCTTGCCGATGCCAACATGGAAGCTTTGATATCAGAAGATGATAAATTCTAAGAGACACACATGATCATTGAATTCAAACTTCCATTGATCTTCAACAAATAAATTTACAAAAAGAGTTGGTTCAAAAATCCAATTTGCAACATACCAATTCCTCCTTTTTGGCTTAGCCATCACTCAATTTATATGATTTTTACATTACAAATTTGGATCTAGAAAATCCAATTCAAATCAAAACCATTTTCCATCAATGGAGGTCAAGTAAAACCATTAGCTAATCAAGGAAATGTAGTTCCCACGAATTTGGGCATGATCTTAGAATTTCTGGAAAATTGGCAAAGATTTAGGATGGATCATTCCCCCTGAGTTGGATGTCCACACGTGTGCGATCTGGAGATTTTGGCTCACGATTCGGCATGAAAACACATTTCTAGACAAAACCAATGTCCCCAAATTTTGAGATTCATCATCATCGGCCCAGAAATCGAGGTGAAAATCTAGTACCAGAATGCTGGTACTAGAATATTGTAGGTAGGTGTTTAGTACTGGAATACACACAGTCACACCATGAGTACTGGATTAGCACAAAATATGTGTTGGTACCTGAATAGTCACCCAGGCAGTACCAGATCAATGATGCTTAAGATTCAAATGATTAGGATCATACAAAATCAAACATTTAATCATTTTAACTTAAGAAAACTAAACAAATCATGCTTTTATCATAAGTTACGTCTTATGCACATGAACGAGGTCATCAAGTCTATTTATGGAGGAAATAGTCAATTAGATACACATAGCATAGGTAAAATAGGCTCAGATAGAGGGTAATATAGGGCATTAGAAGTGTCAAAATGGAGACTCAACAAGATGTTTGGAATTGTACATCCTCGAGATATGAAAAATCATCCTGTTGACTCCCTCTATGTTTCCATAAGTTTGCGGGTGGAAGGTAGTCGATTTGGTCAACTTTGTGTCCATCATCGACCATAGGTTGCACCCGAAATTACTCATGAAATTGTTGTCTCAATATGAAATAATGGTCCATCGGAGCCCAAAATGAACCTAAACACACTCAAAGGAGATCTTAGTATTTGCATTGGTTGTGATACTGCAAGTTGTCAAAATTGCCTTCTTAGAGAATTTATTAATGACCATGAAGAAACAGTCATTA
The DNA here is from genome assembly GCA_010110895.2 of Picea sitchensis. Classification (NCBI taxonomy): domain Eukaryota; kingdom Viridiplantae; phylum Streptophyta; class Pinopsida; order Pinales; family Pinaceae; genus Picea; species Picea sitchensis. Next base: position 67,882 of record SNQJ01S0017822.1, on the reverse strand, counting down.
CCATACTTGTTTGAAGGTAGATTGGACATGTAATCTATGGATATGGACTCCTAAATCCTATTAGGAGTAGGAAAAGGGATGTATATCCCCTGTTTATTAATGGCGGGTTTGGAAATGGTGTAGGCATGATCTATTATACTTGTTGACATCTTGTCAAAACTTCGGCGAATAAAAATAATTTTGAAGTGCTACCACTATTTTTTCAATGCCAAAGTGTCATGTTGCCTAACTGTAATGATCTTCCCAAATCATCTTCACACACTCTCTTGAAGGAACAGAAAGATGGCTCAAATGGTATAGTAATCCATCTTGGAGATGAAAGTATGAAACTGGTTTTCCTGTACTCAATGTTTGATAGGTAGCATCAAAGTCAGAGCCATTGTTGTATAACTATGGCCACCTGGAGGTATCATGCCCACAAGACTTAAGAACCATTGTTAGTGCCACAATTGAGTGTTAACTAAGGCAGTATACAACATGGTTGGTGCTTCCCTTCTTGTACCTGATGTTAAAGTATAATTGTTGCAGGTATGTGGACCACTTCTGATGGTGGTCATTAAATAATGTTCCTTCTGTCTGCATTAATTGTAGAGGCATGTAATCAATGTGGATGAATATTTCATTTCCCTGAATGTAATGATTTCACTATTGAAATGCCTACACACTAGAGTATATATATTTTTCATAGGTGGGGTATCTGTGAACAAAAATGGATAGTGTGTCACTATGATAGGACACTATATTCCCATGATGAATGAGGACTGGACTGATAACATAATATGAATAATTTGTCTCAATATAAAAAAAAAATTGCAGGTACAGAATAATAATGAATGGTTCTTAACAAAGGCATAATTTCAAATCCTCTAATTCTTTACGTTGTGGTGCAACCCAAACAAACTTGTCCTTGGCTACAACCTTGGTCACCTATCTTAGGGCCTAAGAGATAAGAGAGAACCCCAACACAAACTTGCATTAGAAGTTTGTGAGGCCCAAGAAGCTCTAGATCTTGGTCAATGTCTTCAGGGCCAACCAATTATGAATGAGTTGGATCTTGTTTGGATCCACATGCACACCTGTTATAAACCTGATTTTCACCAAACATAATTACCTGGCATCAGACCATTTCAGACTCCTTCTTTGCCAAAACACTACTAAACAACTCTTCTTGAAAACCCCCTTTATAAAGGCCCACATGCCCTGCTCCATTATTGCACGTGTGTACACACTAGCTTCCCCAATATAGCCCGTGTGTACCTACAAAAGCATAGAAAAAGGAAAGTTGCTAATGGAACACATATCTTTGGGCAAGTTAACTAAACCTTTCATCCATGCATGGTCGATCATTCGAACAAATACCTAGCTCCTTCTAGCCTATAAAAGAAGGGGTAAGGGTCCCATTTGAAAGGAGGAAAATCATAGTAAATAGACTATACCCGATTGAGCATTCCCCTTGTCCCAACCTTTATCCATCCTTGTGAAAACAGAAGTATAAAGCAAAGCAGTTGGAGGAGAGTTGAAGAGGAGCCCAGGACCAGTTTCGAGGAGCAGTGCTGACCACATATTGTAAGTTTACTCTTGTGAAGATTAATACAAAAAGGAATACTTTTCCCGTCCCACCATTTCATGTGTTCAAGTTGAATGTTTATTTCATGATATTGTCACAACTAAACCAACAATTAGTATATGAAATGCATGTTCACAGCTTTTTGTTTGTTCATGAGTGAATGCAGGTCATCTTTGGGAGGAAGCTTGCAATCAAAGAGTGAGTGAAAGAAAAGGGATCGACATCAAACAAAGGACTTAAGGTAGAGTTATTGAATCTCATTTACACCTTTGTATTGCATGGATGTGGGGTTTTTGTGTTGGGAGAATAGGAAAGAGTAGAGTCCTTTGAAATGGTCATTTTCTACATGCATGGTTAGAGCCCTTAAATGCTAAGTCTATAGGAGGGATTCCCACTCACAATAGAATTAATTTTGTTGTGGGTGGGAATCCCTCCTACGCACTTAGAATTTAAGGGCTCTAACCATGCATGTAGAAAATGACCATTTCAAAGGCCTCTACTCTTTCCTATTCTCCCAACACAAAAACCCCACATTCATGCAATACAAAGGTGTAAATAAGATTCGATAACTCTACCTTAAGTCCTTTGTTTGATGTCGATCCCTTTGCTTTCGCTCACTCTTTGATTACAAGCCTCCTCCCAAAGATGACCTGCATTCACTCATGAACAAACAAAAAGATTCTAACATCCATTTCATATACTAATCGTTGGGTTAGTTGTGACAATATCATGAAATAAACATTCAACTTGAACACATGATATGGCAGGATGGGAAAATTATTCCTTTTTGTATTAATATTCACAATATTAAACTTACAATATGTGGTCAGCACTGCTCCTCGAAAGTGGTCCTGGGCTCCTCTTCAACTGTCCTCCAACTGGTTTTCTTTATACTTCTCTTTGAATAAGGATAGCTAAAGGTTGGGACAAGGGGAATCCTCAATCAGGTATAGTCTCTTTACTATGATTTTCCTCCTTTCAAATGGGACCCTTACCCCTTCTTTAATAGGCTAGAAGGAGCTAGGTATTTGGTCTAATGATTGGCCATGAATGGATGAAAAGTTTAGTTAACTTTCCCAAAGTTGTGTGTTCCGTCATCAACTTTCCTTTTTCCATGCTTTTGTAGGTACATGTGGGTTGTATTGGGGCAGCTAGCATGTACACACATGCAGTAATGGAGCAGGGCGCGTGGGTCTTTATAAAGGGGGTTTTCAAGAAGAGTTGTTCAGTAGTGTTTTGGAAAAGAAGGAGTCTGAAATGGTCTGATGCCAGGTAAGTATGTCTGTTGCAAATTAGGGTTATAAAAACACCCTGCTCATCCATGATGTATCAAAAATATTGAATTCTTCGCATGTTGAAGGAACACTTATCCAAATTGGAATATAATTTGTGTTGTCATAGGGTTCCCAAGACCTACTAAGTGTTCTTCAAATGTTCCTCCCAAGTTTTGTTAAATATGAGGAGGTAATCCAGAAATAAGACCACAAAGGAGTTTGTGAATGGCCGCAATGTATCATACATCATCCACATGAATGTGGTTGGGGAATTATTCAAGTCGAAAGGCATGACCAACCACTCAAAGAGACCTTGTCTAGACTTGAAGGTTGTCTTCCATATATCATTTTTTTCAATGGGCACCTAGTGGTATCCTGAATTCATATCAATCTTACTAAAAAAAATTGCACCCTTAAGTTGATCTAGGCTATCATCAATCCAGGGGATTGTGTACCGCTTCTTGATGGTGATCTTGTTTAGGGATTTTTAATTGATGAAAAGTCACCATGTCTCATCCTTCTTCTATACTAGAAAAAATGGGCTCTCTCAAGGTGAGGAACTTGGTTGGATGTGGCTCTTCAAAATTAACTCTTGGATTTGGCATTTGATTTCATGATTCTACAAAATAGATCACCTATATACAGGACCATTAGGAAGAGGATCACTAAGTGTCAAATCAATTGAGTGTTTTACTTGACAATGCAAAGTCACCCCAGTAGGTGAGGCAAATATGTCTTTGTGTTCTTATACTATCTTGTGCACCTGCTTCTATTGTGTAGGGAGAGATCATCTATAGGTTTTAGTAGTTGCAATGATATTTTGTTCACCTTTCAACCAAATCATAAATAGGAATAATATCCTAGTATGATAAATCACCTTTATACACTATTTCGTGGTGATCAAAGAGACTGCAATAGTTGGGATTTCCATAGGTACTCTGTAGATTTGACCTCCCAAAGTAATAATGGCACTATGAGGCCTGGTTTGTAAGCAAGATGGTGCTTCTACATATATGGTTTTCCTAAAATCACATCACAAAATTCAAGTGGAGAAAAATCAAACAATACCTCATATTTGAAGGGATTGATTCCATAGTGTAACAACATGACGCTTCCACATATATGGTTGTCCTAAAAGAACATCGAAAAATTTAAGTGGGGAAAAATCAGACAATACCTCATCTTTGAAGGGATTGATTCCATATTGTATGAAATATTGTTGGATGATGTAAATGTCTTGTCCCTAGAGGAGATAACTGATGGTGTATGGATGAGGATGTAGAATTGTTGTTAGGTTAAACCTCTTGATGACCTCTACTTAGATTAGGTTCTCATGGATAGCATTGTTAACAACGAAATGGAGTGGGTTCCCCTTCACCCACATATATGAGTGGAAGAGGTTCTCCCCTTATTTAGACTCCTCTAGTTTCTCTAGATAGACCTTTGTGGTAGGGATGGTGACACTGGGTTTCACGTCAATGATCATTTTTCCCTTATTTATTTCCAAATTAGAGTCTAAGATGATATCCAAATTTGAGGCTTTCATCAGTGTTATTCCAAGGGATTTTGTGGAATCACACCACTTTCCAATGTTCTTGTTCAACTTACCATTTCCATTCTTTGCTTGTATCTTGGACTGGTTGTCTTGGGGCTAGCCATCATTTCTTTGTCCTTTTTTCTGGGAGTTATCATGCCACCTTTATCAATATTTTGTTGTGATGGGTTTGCAGAACTGAAATCCCACTTATTCTTTTTCTTGAACTTTTTCTCGATCTTAATAACATATCTGTAGTATCCCAGATATAAAATAGTATGCAAAACATAAATATTTTAGCTAGAAATGGCAGAACAACAATGATATAACCAAAAAAATACCAAAATAATACTAGAATAATACCAGAAAGAGCACCTTGATTAATGATAACAATGTTCACTTGCCTCTTCGAGGAGGGAACCTACAAAAGAGTAGAGCTCTATAACAATAATCTCCAAGACAACATTTCTTATACCCTCTACTCCTATTTATTTGACTTATTCTTCCTTATGCTAGGCCTTATTAATATTGTCCTTTATTACGTGGAATTATATTATTATACCTACGTGAGGGGTTAGGGAGGTTAGGTCCCTAACATGCCCTCCCCCTTGAAGAACAAACTTTTCCTCAATGTTTAAGATGAGGAAATTATCATAGAATGGTGGTCGACTTTCAGTTGGCATCTTATGGAGTTGTATATTTCCATTAGACTAACACTTCCTTGATGGTGTGTTGACGAAGACGATGCTCTCGCTGGGCAAAGATGGATTGTGGCTGCAACCGGATGGAACCTTCTTTATCCAACTCAAAGAGACTAGTTTGAGTTTGGCACTTAGTTCCAATCACCTTATTTAAGCAGGAAACATGAAAAACAGGATGGATCTTCGACTGACTGGTAGAGATAAATGATAGGCCACCGATCCCACATTCTTGAGCTCTGTATAAGGACCATAAATTTGGGAGCAATTTTCTGACAGTGTTCAACTTTGAGTGAAGTCTTATTATAAGGTTGTAGTTGAAGAAACATATGGTCTCCTTCAAAAAATTGTCGTTCAGAATGACCTTGATTTGCTTTATGCTTCATGTGATTCTGATCCATGACCAAATTATATTTGAGGGCACAAAGAATAGACTCTCAGAATGTAATATTTTTTTCAACCTCCTAAACCTTCAAGACCCCTGGCATATACGAGAGAACCGATGGAGGATTTTGGCCATAGATTCTTCAAAAGGAGTCATGTGAGTAGTTTTATGGTAAGACATGTTGTACCACCATTCAGCTAGGGGTAACCATTGAGCACACCTATTTTACCTCTCAGATGCAAAACATCACAAATATGTTTCCAAACACTTGTTGACAAATTCAAACTGGCCATTTGTCTGGGGGTGATAGGCGGTGATGAGATGTAATTGGGTGCCCTGTAGCTTGAATAATTCTTGCCAAAAAATGTTGGTGAAAGTAGGATCTCTGCCAGAGACAATAGAATTAGGCATGCCATGAAGCTTGAATATATTATCCATGAATATTTGAGCCACTGTGGAGGTGGTGAATGGGAGTCGAAGACCAAAAAAATGAGCATATTTGGAGAGACGATCTATGAACACCATGATGACTGACTTATTTCTTGATTTAGGTAATCCCACAATGAAATCCATAGAAATATCTCTCCAAATAGAAGGGGAATCAAAAGAGGTTGTAGTGTGCCTAGAGCTTTGACAATTTCTCCCTTGTTTTGTTGACATACCTCACATTCAACCACAAAGGTGCGGACATCCTATTTCATACCATTGCAGAAAAAATAACATTTGACCCGTTCATAGATTTTGGTAAACCTTGAATGCTCGAATGTGGGTGAGGCATGAAGTTCATAAAGCACCGTGGATTTAAGTTGTGATTTCTTGCATAAATATAAATGGCCTTTTTAGTGAAGCTCTTCATTGTTCCAAGAGTGGCCTAGAGAAATTGAAGAATTGTGTTGCAATTGGTGGAGAATTATAGAAATTTTGGGTTCTTGCAACCGTTCCTGACGAATATCTTGGAGCCAAACTGGTACAATGAAGGAGAGGGAGAAAAGGGACTTGTCTTCTTCATATTTTCGGGAAAGATCATCGACCACTACATTTTCCTTTCTCTTCTTGTAAATGATATCATAATCATAGCCAAATAGATTGGCCACCCATTTTTGTTGCACCAATGATGACATTCGTTGTTCTAGGAAATACTTGAGACTTTGATGATTGGTTTTGATTTGGAAGTGTTGACCCAATAAATAAGGACGCCAGAGATCCACAACATGCAAAATAGATAAAATTTTAATTTGATAAATGGATTGGCCCAAATGTCGTTCTGAAAGATGTTTTCTAGTGAAGGCCAAAGACCTTCCATGTTGCATGAGGATGACCTCAATTCCTTTCCCGTAAGCATCACATTCCAATACAAATGTCTTTGTGAATTATGGAAATGCTAGGAAAAGGGTCAAGCACATATCATGTTTCAAGGCTTGGAAGGCATGATCCACACTGAAGTCCAAGTGAAAGAATTATTATTAAGGAGAGAAGTGAGAGGAGCTACAATTTTTCCATAATTCTGAACAAACTTCCTATAATAGCTCGTTAAACCCAAAAAACCACGCAAGCTCTTAAGAGTTTTATGGTGAGGCCAATCCTATATAGATTCAATTTTCTTAGTATCCACTCAAAAAAAATCCTTGCCGAAAATATGACCCGGGTATTCCACTTCCGAGGCACCAAAGGAACAATAAGATTGTTTGAGTAAAAGTTGGGGCTTAGAGAGTAGATGGAGAACTTAATTCACATGGGAGATATGGGATGGCCAAGTTTTACTATAGATGATAATATCATCAAATAAAGATAACACAAAGTGATGGAGAAACGGACGGAAGACATGATTCATAAGACTTTGGAAAGTGGAAGGAGAATTACACAAGCCAAAGGGAATTACCAAGAATTCAAAGTGACCCTCACGAGTTCGAAATGTAGTATTGGGGATGTCTTCTTATTTCATACGGATCTGGTGGTAGCCAAAACCTAGATCCAGTTTGGTGAAGTACTGAGAACCACTCAATTAATCCAAGAGGTCATCAATGACAAGAATGGGGAATTTGTCTTTGATTGTGAGTTTGTTGAGGGAAAAAAAATCAGGACACATGTGCCAAGTACCTTGTTTCTTGAGTACCATGACCACAGGGGAATAATAAGGGCTAGTACTGGGATGGATAACACCCACTTCTAGTAATTCATGAACTATTTTCTCAATTTCATTCTTATAGGAAAAGGGATGATGATAAGGATGAACATTGGGAGGAAGAATGCCTGGGATGGAATGATCATGGACTACATGGGAATGGGGAAGTTCTTTGGGAGTGGTAAAAACAACTTGGTGGCAGGAGAGGATATATTGGAGGTCGAGATGCACAAAAGGTGTCTCAATAACATGAATGGAGTGGAGTTGGGCTATAATTCCCGAATGACATTTTTTTAGGATATTTTCCATGAGATGGGAACTGATGATCTCAGGGGAGCCTACTGTGATGCCTTGGAACTTATAATGTTGTTCATCCTGTTGGAATTGCATGGTTAAGTCCTTAAAATCCATTAGAATGGGGACTATAGTGCGTAACCATTGGAAACCAAGAACGATGTCACAACCACCCATGTCTATAGAAAACATATGGGATTTTAGGTGATATTGACCAATTTGGAGTCACACATTTTCACATCATCCCCCACATTTCACGGAACCACAATTGGAAATCATGATTTGAAGATAATTCATGACACAAATGTAACAATTGAATTATTGGAAAATGCAACGATGAATAAAATTATGGGTGCTACCATTATCCACAAGGATGATGAATTTCCTATTTTTTATGTAACCAATTAATTTGAGAGTCTGGGGAGCTGAGAAGACAGTGAGAGAATTAAGTGAAATCATCAGGTCAACGTCTGGTGGATCATAGGGTGGGTTCATATTAGATGGAGGTAGTAGCTCCTCCACATGCAAAATAACAACATCTTCTTCAGAAATATCCTCAGTCACAACCATAAAATGCTTATGTTCCTTACACTTGTGATCTGCAAAATATTTCTCTTCACAATTACAACAAAGAACCTTGAGCATGGATGATTTTAAGGATGGAAATTTATTTTAAAATGTAGAAACCTTGGTGAATCTTACTAATCCTTCATATGCCAACTATAAAATGTTTGGCGATATTTTTGTAAACATATTCAAATTTGTAAGGATTTTATATAGTTTGTATAATTTTTTGGGGATTTTTAAGGTAGAATAATTTTATCCTATAGAATTTGGGTGAATCATATTTAGAATGGAGAATCCATTTTTGGGAAAATCATGGAAAATTATCCCATGAGCAAAATTTAGCCCATAAAATGATCTCTTCCCTTGAGTTGACATTCAACCATTTTATCCATGGCTAATTTCTGGATCTTGAGGGGAGTTGCAAAAGGGGCATAATTGGTGGGTTTAGGGTGAGGAGGAAATGAGGGTTTTTGGATCTGGGAGGATACAATCTGTTGTGCTTCCTTGGCTCGTTGAGTAGCTTCCAACCAAGTTTGAGGGCGTGCCATGATAACATGGGCACAAATTTCATCTTTGAGGCCAATGATAAATCATTCCCTTAATAAATCATCTGACATGACCTCCATTCTGAAAGCCAAGTGCTCAAATGTGTAAATAAAGTCTTCCACTATCCCAGACTTCTTTAACTTGGTCAAATGGCCTAAATGGTGGTTCACAAATTCAAATCAATCATAAAATTGTGCCACAAACTATGTCGAAGCAATATACCCTTGGTGTGCCTTTTTTATCCATTTCCACCATTTCCATCATTCCGGATCCAGATGTAGGACACCATAACAAATATTGGCTAAATCATCAATAATTCCATGCAGAGAGAAATAATGTTGCAATTGGGTGACTCATGCTATGGGATCTGATCCATCAAATTTGTTCACCTCAATTCTGGGAGGATGGAGGTCTCGCGAAAATTGGGTAGTATGAGGACCTTGGTAATGGGAAGATTCATGGTCATCTTGATAAGATGGTTTTTCAGAAGAGGAAGGGTTCTCGGAACAGACCATGAAGTATTCAAAGGTGGCTTTGAGGTATTTGAGGTCTTTGATGTGGGCACATTGGTCCTAGAGGATCTTAATAGATGAATTAATTGAGCTAAGGTTGTCATCGATATTCTTGATGTATTCCCTGTTTTGGTGGTTTTCAACAATCAAGGTATTTAGTTCTTGGGCTTAGGTGGTGGCTATTTGGAAAAATGGGAAAGAAAATGGTATAGGGGAAACACAAGGGGTTTGTAGGGGTGGGTGGGACCACTGAGAGGAAGGGTGTAAAATGATAGGTACAACTATGATCAGGGTGAAAAGGAGGATCCAATTGGATAGGGGCCAAATAAGGGTGTCGGAGAAGGGTCAGGTCCACAAAAAAATTGTGTTAAAAATAATAGGTATCACTAGAATAGGGGTGAAGAGAGGAACCCAGTAGGATAAGTCCCAAATAAGTGTGTTGGCGGGACCACTATACTAATTTTTTTTTTTTAACTCCTGCAGAGTTATACTCTGTCCTCAATAATACTACAATGATGAAATTCCCAAATTCTCAACAAGAATAAATGTGTAGTAATTTCACAACCATAATGCAGAAGGTTACACAACAATAGATCTTGTCTGTTATGATTTTTTTTCCATCCCAAGGGGTAGGGTATTTAGGGTTTCTGCAGACAAGGGTTTTCCCTGTTCTATAACTCTCTGATATACATGAGGAGCCTAATAGTAGTACTCAACCCAATATCTCAGGGAACCAACAAAGGAGGATAGATCGTGCCCTTAGCCATACTACCCAACTACCTAGGTACTAGAGAGTATCTTCCGAAGTGTTTTTCTCAGTGGCACTATAGTAGTTAGGCGACCGATTAGTTTATCTATGGAGGGTTTCAGGATATCTAGGTTGATCCGTATACAGGTGTTGTCTGATGCGCTACCACTCAAAGGGGTACCAATAGGGGTTACAAGGGTGGCCAACATATGTGTGCTTAAAACCCACTTGTAGTTCCCGCATGTATGCTTCCCTCACCATGTATTTATGCACTGAACGAAAAATCTTTGTAGCTTTAAGATGCTATAATACTTCTCTACCTTGAAAAAATTAACCCACAATTTTCTACTGAGGAAAGTGCTTTGATACCACTTGTAGTATTCCAGATACAAAATAGTATGTATAAAAAAAATATTTTAGATAGAAATGGAAGGACAAAAATGATATAACTAGAACAATACCATAATAGTACCAGAATAACACTAGAACTAGCACCTTGATTAATGATAGAAATTTTCACTTGCCTCTTCGAGGGGGAAACCTCCAGCAGAGCAAAGATCTATTACAATAATATCGAAGACAACATTTATCATGTCCTCTACTCCTATTTATACTAATATGTCTATCCAAAAGAATAATCTAGAGGAATATCCTTCTAGAAGCGAAAGCTTCTATTAGGTCTTCTTAAATTTGACTTATTCTTCCTTATTGCTAGGCCTTATTAATATTGGCATTTATTACATGGAATTATATTATTCTATCTATGTGAGGGGTTAGGGAGGTTAGGTCCCTAACAATATTGGTAGGTGAATCCTAGTGAGGAGATGTGCAAGAACTTCATATCTATTTGATTGCACCTATGTAGGACATTGCGGTACTTTAGAACCAGATGGCACTTGAAGTCTTTAATACCCATCTTTTTTACAAGTCATGGAAGATGTTGTAGTACTCCAACACCATCTAGGGTCTCTCCTAACACAGAGTTGGCCATTTTTTGTATTGTTCATCGTAGTTTCCAACAAGGTAGTATTGCTCCTAAATGGCATCAACAAAAGCAACCCAAGTGGGTTCTAGCCCAAAAATTGCAAACTCATCTTCATCATGTTGCTCATAGTAAGTTTCCCACCAATCGTTTTGACACGGGGAATGGATTTAAGGAGCATGAAGGTGATCTTTTCACTGCTGGAATTTTTTTGGATAAAGAAATAACCCTCTATCAGACTTAACCATTTTTCCAAAGCGTATACATTTAACTGGCCTTGAAATAAATGAATATCAAAGATAACTTATACCTTTAAGGGTGTTGCACCTCCAAAGTGACTGGTGGTTGAAGGTTCCTCCGTATTTGTTGGTAGTCATTGAAGGATCTGGGTGAAATTATCCATATTCTCATTCCTTTGTCACCCAAGTTCTTCCTCAACCAAAATTTTGATAGGATCTCCTGCTCCGTCGTCTCACTTTTATTCTGCCATGGGAGGTTGCTTGGGCCGGCGAGAGTGTTCTTCTCCAAGATCAACTAATTTAATACCCAAATCCTAATAATCTGACCTCATCAGGGACATGCGCAAAGAAAAAAGAAAGACTAGACTAATCTGATAACACTAATCCATACTATGCAGAGAAGGAAATGAAGGAAGAAATATAACAAGGAAACACACATGTTTATTGGAATAAATACAATAATATAGTTAAACTCAGATTGTATTAATGAATGGAATATAAAAGACTATAAAATGAAAAGAAGACAAACTAGTTATAATGGTGGTTGCTTATCCATGAAGAGATATGTGTCAACTACACACATTTGCAAGAAAATGATTAGAAAGAGGCCAGAAATGAATTTTAACAATATCCATTTAAGGCACTCAGTAGCCCCTCAAAAATTTCTAGTCGAGAAGTACATATTTTGAATGGCCAAGTACATGTCTTTGGCTATCAATTGGGCATTTCCAGGAAAAAATAAAATGTCATTTAGGGCCTCAAAACAACCCCAAAAGTTTGGGACCCAAAAAATTGTAAAACAAATTCCAAGATGTGGAACCATTCTGAATTAGTGGAACACATGAGTGGCCACCAGTATCCACCTGGATCAGTTATCATATTGAATCCTCTACAACTCTTTATGAATCTAGTCTAATAGTGCCAAACTAATGCTAGGAACGATTGACTTTGTATATGAGTTCTTTTTTATATCTAGTATGCATACACCTATTAGGGTGGCCTCCTATGCATTGTTTGGTTTTTATCCTAGTGTTTCTTTAGATGGGATATGACACATGTACAATGAATTTTTTAATTTCATAGATGTGATGCAACAACCTTTTTTCCACATAAATGAAGAAATGATCTACCATTAATACACATACTATCTCAAGAGTTTTGGTTAACACACTTTGAAAGTAAGGTTGTGTCCTACATCATAAAATCCCCAAGAGATTTAACAACCTTACCTCAACATAATTATATGGGATGGTGTGACCTACTAGGAATGTTTTTTTTCTTTTCTAATCAATCAAGAAACTCAACCACTTTTAAGAAATCAAGTAATCCAACAATTATATAAACTATAAGTAGTGGAAATATAATACATGTACTTCTAATCCTTTCACTTGTTGATGACCAACCCCTAGTCCAAACTAGTGCTCAATAATCACATTTCCGATAAGGGAAAATCACACCCAAGGATAATATTCCACTCAGCCTATTCAACACCTAAACCTAAGTGTTTCCCCCCTAACCATGGTTCAAGCTCAATGTTAGTGTGGGATAAAATCTAAGTAATCAATAAGGTCACTCACTCTACCCAATAGATCTAATCAAGGGTTAGACATCTAGGTGTGTCGAGGAGGTCTCTATACTTATGACACCTCCATACCCGTCAGGGTTGTGGTGTGCAGGAAAACCCACTCTAGGTATTGATGTACTCTAGTTGGTTAGGTACACTTCCAACTATGAGGTTACTCTACAAGTACTATATTTTTCCACTCTAGCTCTTCTTGTAACCCTATTTGTTCAAGTATACCTATAGTTGTGGAATCTTGAGGGATGAAAAACAATTAACAAGGTAAAAAAATAGGCACAAGTACCCCTTATTTTTCAGGTACACCCACAACCTCAAGCTTCCACATAGAAACTATGGGAGTAGTTACAATATTTTTCCCATCAGTTCAGAATTCACAGAATTCTCTTTCTCAAGGAAGTAATTCTTAATAATTCATAGAACATACAACCCCATCACATAAGGTAGACATCTCTTTCTATAATCTCTCACAAAATAACACCTCCCTCCCAAGAATTTCTCTTGGACTTCCCAATCTTGCTTCTTGAATACACCTAGGGAGAAATTAGGCGTATTATTATACTCACAAGTGCCATAAAATGGGTCAAAGTTGAAATAACACTCATTGTTCATAGGATTTTTACCCTAGATCAATAAGGAAGTAAAATTGAAGTCAATTTTTCCTTCCTAGGCTTACTAGTCACTAGGTCTATGCATGCCATCCTCATTGAGCTCAATTCCCATCCCTTGGGTATGAATTTTATAACTTAATTAATATCCATGAAAGTTACTCCCATCATATAACTAAGATAAGTGTGGGCACTAGAAACACAAATTTCAAAAAGGTAATTCCTCGCCATAGTATGTATGAAAATGTGAACCGTAATGCATCATTATTAGAAATAACTTAGTGCATTATTAAATGAAATAATTCTATGCATCATGAAGAACATAATCATTAATATTCATCAAATAAACAATGAGTCCAAAACACTGTATCCCAACCAAACATTATAATGTTGTTCATGAAAAATAGTAGCAGTAATAAGGTCCTCAACAAAATAGCATATTGCACAACAATGGCCACCCTCTCAAAAGAGTTATGACCTTAGAAATAGGCTATCCTTAAAAGGTCGGGGATAAATATTTCTCATTCCTAATTATAATTCCCATGTATGATATTCTTCTAAGAAACGATTCCAATGGAATATGACCCAATCAATGACTTGGTTTCTTATATGTTTCTATTTAGTATTGGAAATCACCAGATGCCTAATGAGGAACTCTCTAGTGTCCTTCATCTATATAACATCAAAATATAAAACATGGATAGGACAGAGAACATATTTACTAACAAATCATACTTGAAATACATCATTAATATTGATATCTAGTGTTAAGGCCAATTGGTATGCAATGACACCTTTTTGCACCAAAATCTCAAAAGGTCCACAATATCTAGGCGACAATTTCTTCCATTTATCTAGGAATACTAGAGAGCTCCTTTTTATCTTGACTTTGAGAAATAATTTTGTTGATACGTTTAATCTTCTACCCATGTATGATTTTCCCTTTTTGGGTTACCACTTCTGAACCTCTTAGTAGTATGGATTCCAGGTCACAATACCCTTGTGAAACCCCCCCACATCAGACCTAAGTTTACCATGCAAAGGAAGGATATGGAATACTCATAAAATACCCACAAACCCATACACCCATATAAATGCAATCCAAAAACCCGCATACCCATAACTCATAAACCTGCATACCCACATCCATGCAACCCACAAACCCATATACCCATATACCTGCATCCTCGCAACCCACAAAGCCACATTCCCATAACTTGCATGCCACACACTCCCAATGCCTTTACCCGCATGCCATTCAATCATATGCCTATATTCCATGTGGGATATGATTGGTTTTAGTGAAGAAAACTAATAATACAATCTCATATTTCCTACATGATAAAACAACTGTGGTTAATTAATGAATATTAACTCTTGTACATTTCCCATGATCACTGTGTATGGAAATAGTAGTTACCATTTAATAAGCAACATGTTGCACCAAGCATATGAAGGGGAAAATTTGAGCAATGAATTGGCTCCTAATTTGTGATTAAGGGTACCTATCAGATAGAAAATCAATATTATACACATAATCTTCACACTTATTCAAATGCATTGTAAGGGGAAAAATATGGCGAATAAGAAGAAGAAAGAATAATTTTGTGGAGACATAGTGAATTCATTGGCTCATGAATGTAGGGATTTTCAGTGGCCTATAGTGTATAAGTGGTACTCTAATATTTCTCAGGGAGACAAACTCAAGAAAAATTCTTGGATGTCAGGAAAAGTAAACATTGGACATATTCCTGAGGCATTCGATTCAAAGAACTAGTCACCTGGTGCGCTAATTTTTTTTATTCAAAGCACCAACTCATTTAAGTTAAATAAAGATGAAGAAATCCTATAACTTTAACACAAAATATGTTCATAAGGATACTACACCTCCTGACACCAAACAAAGTCCTAAAGCTTCCAGAAGTTGATTCGTTTTTAGATGCCCAGGGCGGTGGCATGAGCTTACTCAAGGAATTTTTGGTCCAACCTACTGTCAGACTCTCAAAGATAAAAAAAATCAACACATGCATGTTGGCTCAACCTTTTAAAGATTTTTTTGGATTTTTTCATGACTGGTAGGTCAAGAGTTAATGGATTTCATGCTTAACTATGTCTTATATGTCCTTTATTACTCAGTGAATATGGGAACCATTTTTTATTGGTCCTAAGTCATCTTGAATGAGATCTCCAATCAATTATCTAATTTAATTCAAACTAAAAGATTCCACATGACCTATTATTTGGTCCTAGCTCTTACCTACTGTAATAAGTTCGAAGGCATGCCCCCAAATGGAAATGACGATTTTGAGGAAGACCCCATTCAATTATAGTATCCCACACTTTGGAAGCACAAGGCCCCATTTATTTTTACCAAATATAGGAATCCATAAAGGAGTGTATAAGAATTCTCATAGGGACTGAGCCAGCTAGGGTCACAAAAGTGGCCATGGATTTTCTCAAGGGGAAAGGAGTGTTCATGTTTGAAGACAAGTTCACATACATAAGGATATTTGGTTTCAAAGGGAAACCATTTCTTTCCCCTGATTCTTGTGTGGTATATTTATGGAATATGAGTTGTGAAAAATATACTAGACATTGTCCTTGTTCTTTGACATGAAGAGGAAGCAATAATTTATTCCCATGCCATTTAAAATTGTTGGGATTACAGTCAAAATATCATCGAATCTCACCAAGATGGAAATGTTATTTGAATCCTTTAATATGAAATAAGTAGAAGCACTCACCAAATTTTATCTCGAAGGTATTTTCACATCCCATATGTTAGCAATTGGTTACACCTAAATTTTTAACAAGGTGGAAGAAATTTTATAAGCAGGAGATGAAAATGAAGACTCACATGTCGAGGTAAAGGTAGAAAATACCTTGAGAAAATTTACAGCCAAGAGGAAGAAAAATATTGTTCATGAATGATCCAAAAAATATCTAGAGGATACTAATGATAACTCATAATTCGTAGAAGCAACTCAGGAAGCTCAGAATGGCCTCAACAGATAGATAAAGGGGAAAAATTCAAAGTCCTCAAAACTCAGTGAAATTGGCATCATCGTGAAGATTACATCACAATATTTCTAATGGCGTAAGCAACTCGTCAAACAGATTTACAGATCAAAATATATTTGTAGTCAAAGTTTTGGTCAACCTATTACAGTCAACAGGGATGAGTCAGCATTAGTATGGATGATGTCTTCATCTATATAGGGTATGTGGAACACATAGAGGGTGACATAGGTCATGCTGATGTTATTATGACATCAGTATGATGACCATAGGCTTCCATATGTCACTCATTTTTGGACTTTTTGGTCAAATCCATGGACCAATGAGAAGGTGCCACATGGCAGTCCGTACAACCACATGGAAGACTATACAACCACTTGTCAGATGATGTCAAAATTTGACGGAACAGGAGTGGTGACATGGAACTGAAAATACATGACTAGTGGCATGGCCCAATGGGAGTCCTCCATGTGGCCCAATCATGGGATTCCACATGGTAGCGGGAAAAATGCCCAATAAGGGCCAGCAATCGAAAAAAAAAAAAAAATATTGGTGGGGTTAGCGACTTTTATCACAAATACCTCCATATCGGACTGGACAAAAAATACTCTCCCAAATATATCACCATTTCCAATGTTAGTGAAGGAATGTTCCACATTTTAAGACAACCAAGCCATAGCGAGGAGGCCCATGATTTTTACCCCGAGACCTCCCCCAATACTAGCGCTTAATAATACCTCTGCCAACCATTGGGCCAAACGACCGGGTTGGTAAATACACCCCATTTTTAATTTAAAAATAGGTTCTTCCAATGCATAGGGGGGAGACCAGGGCATGCGACAGGCCATACCAGGGTACAAAAAATGATGCAAAGTACAATCATTAATGCAGGCTGCAAGCATGGAAACCGAGATGAATTTTCTCAAGGGCTTGGAAGTGTCAAACTCAGATTGAGGTGTGGAGACAATCATTTTTAGGTAATTCGACGCCATGAATTCAGTGGTGCTTTCTATTTTCTGATCTGAGCAAAGCTTCTACAACTTAACTCCAGAATGAGGTATACTTGTGTATTTTTCCAAATTATTTTGTTGAGTTCATAATAAGGCCTACCCATTTGAGAGAAAGACCAGGAGACATAGTCCATCAAGGAAAAACTTCGCTAACAAGTGTTTTTGTGTTCAGATCTGATGCATATGCCTCTTCATTATTGAGTTGTTCCTTCTTTATGATGCACTCCATTTTATGCTCATTTTATACAATTATTTAATAAGTCACATCGATGAAAATATCCTGGATCATGTTGGTATCAGAGAAATCATCTTTGACTTGAATTGTTAAGTGTGAATGCTTACTAGGGCCAAGCATAAGCACAGTGAAGGAACTCTTAAGAATTTAAATCCTGAAGTTGGTTATGCATCCCGAAGGAAGAAAATGGCCAAAGAGGACAAGTGTGATGAACATGAGAAAAAATTCAATATGGTCTTTTATCGCATGTCAGAAATGGTCGAGCAAATGTATGGAGACTACGAGAAGAGGATGAAGAAGAAATGGAAGAAAAAGGAAGCACAAGCAAATGATAATGCTTCAGTGAATCAAGGGGCTAGAGGATACCCTCCTGAGCCTCCATCTTCACCATCAAGTTCTAGCTCTTCTTCCTTTGATCATTATCATCATTCTCATCATTCTAGCCATAAAAATTATTTTAAGAAACCATTATTAAAGCTTGATGTAAAATTTGCTTTACCTATGTTTAATGGAGATGCTGATCTTGAAAATCTAAATAATTGGATCCAACACGTTGAAGTATATTGCCATGTTCAAAAGATTGATGAAGAGGGAGTTAAAGTGAAATTGGCCTCTCTTTGGTTGGAAGGCACCACTCTCGTATGGTGGGAGAGCAAACTTCAGGACAGAAGTAAGTGTTATAATATTCTTTCCTCGCAGTGATAATTTAAATCAATGATAAGGAAGCAATTTTATCCATTAGGTTATTTACATAAAGCAATGATGGAATGCCAAACTTTAAGACAAAGTAAAGGTCAAAATATACAAAGTTTCACAGAAGATCTTAGGAAGAAATCTCTTTCATTAAACATTCCTTTGGATTCTTATGAAACTTTGATGAAGTATATTGGCGCACTTCACAATTATATTCCTCATACTTTACTATTGTGTAACCCCACCAGTCTTGACGAAGTTTTTGTGCAAGCCACTCACCTTGAGAATAGGGGAAAGCATGTTTAAGAAGATCCCACAAAGAAACCTTCCAATCTCCCACATAAGCAATTTAAGAAGTTTGAAAGGAAGAAAAAAAAGACCGCCACTGTAAAGAGGGAAGCAATAAATCCATATTGAACTCATTGCAAGAAGAATGGTCACGATGATGAACATTGTTGGAAACTACATCGAGAGAAGAGACTGAAACAATTCGATGGAAAGGGGAAGACAAAGACCGTTGCTACCATGCAACAAGATCTTGGTTCTGATTCAGGAGATGAAGGAAATATCACAGTGGTTGGAGTACAAGGTAAAGATTCCCTTCATGCTAGTTTAAATTCCAATAATGAATCTCATGATGATGAAAGAAAGAGGAATGAATTATTTCATATAATATGTGTATCTAAGCACACTAAGATAGATACATTATTTGATCCAGGTTACCAAGTAAAATTGATATCTGAAGCACTTGTCAAAAATATGGGTCTTGAAACTAAACCACATCCAAAGCCTTATCCTCTTGGTTGGGTATGTGATAAATAAAAACTTAATGTCACCAAGCAATGTAGGGTTAGATTTTCTAATGCTTCAAAGTTGATTGATGAAGTGGATTTGGATGTTGTATCACTTGATATATGTGGCATAGTGTTGGGGAGTCCTTATCCTTATGATAGAAAAGAAGTCTTCTTTCATCATGAGAACAAATATCACCTAAATTAAAGGGGAGTGGAATATATTGTTAGATCCCACAACATGAGGGTAAACACAACACTTGTTAGTGCAGGACAAATGAAGAGAATCATAAACACTAATAAGAGATATGTACTCATGGTCGTAAGGAAAAAGTATGTCAGAACATATAACGCTTTCCAAGAATGTGATCCTTCTCATAAGAAATAATTAATTGATATTGTTTCTAGGTATGATGATATTTTCCAGGAACTAGATGGATTACCTCCTAAGAGGGAAATTCAACATGAAATACATATTCAGCAGGATTATCCTCTTCCTAATGTGGGCATGTATAAGATTCAGTTGTAGAGATGACAGAGATCAAAAAGCAGGTAGAAGGCTTATTGGATCAAGGGGTCACCAGAACCAACTCATCTCTTTGTGGTTCTCTGATCATGATGGTGGCAAAGAAGGATGAAACATGGAGAATGTGTGTTGATTACCGATCCTTAAATAAAATCACGGTGAAAAATTGATACCCTCTTCCTCTTATAGATGATTTAATTGATCAATTAAAGAATGTTGTTTATTTCACTAAGTTGGAGTTGCACAGTGGATACCATCAGATCAGGGTTATAGAACATGATGCATGGAAAATTTCCTTTAAAACCAAACATGGATTGTTTGAGTGGTTAGTTATGTCGTTTTGGGTTTGTAATGCTCCGACAACCTTCATACATATGATGAATGATGTATTCGAGCCATTTCTAGATGATTTCGTGATTGTATATTTAGACGGAATTCTTATATTTAGTGGGACTTGGGATGGACATGTAAGGCATGTCAAACAAGTATTGGATACTTTGCAAAGGGAAAATTTGTATTTAAAATTGTCCAAATGTGAATTTGGTAAGACTACACTTGTGTACTTAGATCATATTGTAGGAGGAGGACAATTGAAAATTGATCCTTCCAAGATTGATGTAATTGTAAATTATCCTGAGCCCAAAAGTGTAACCGAAGTACATAGGTTCTTAGGTGCATTCCATTACTAGAGGAGATTCATTTCAAACTTCTCTTTTATTGCAGCTCCTTTGCATGCCTTAACCAATGTGAAGAACACTTTTCAATGGGGAGGAAAGAAACAAAAATCTCGCGACACTTTGAAGGAAAATATCAGTACCACACCAGTATTAGCAATTTCGAATCTTCAATAGAGTTTCAGAATTGAGATAGATGCTAGCGGGTACACCATGGGTGCAGTACTGATGCAATATCGTAAGCCTATCTGTTACCACTCTAAAAAGTTTAACCAAGTTGTTGTTAAATATCCTACGTATCATAAAGAGTTGTATGTGTTAGCCTTGGAAGTCACCCTCGGATTGCATCGAAGGTAAGCCCAATACCCATCATAGTTTTATGTCATAGGTTGGTTTTAAAGAGGTCAAATGGGCCTAGGCTCAAGACAATATCATTTTAACTCAAAAAACAGGCACCAACATGTACAAGCAGGTGAGGTATTGATCAAATTCAGTCAGTAAGTTGAGCTTAAGTGTGAGTAGAGGGAAGACTCGGTGAGAGATGTGAACAAGACTACTATGGGCATCGGGCCTTCCAGCAGCTCGGAGAGGAAAAAATCAAACTCAAGATCCATCTTGAGATCAAGCTTTAGACACTGGAATATGGTGCAAGAAACACAGTCAACACAACAGAATAATCAAACCTCCATTATCCTACAACTGTAAAAACTCAATTGGATATTCCATGCCCGAGACATTCATTATAAGAAGGGAAAAGATAACACATGAACTGATTAAAACTGGCCACAATGCCACTATGATCAAACCTACATCACAACAACATAACTACCCTCGACTGGATCATCCATGACTGAGTGTTATAACATGGATGTTACAGAGAAATGGAAAGGAAGTTGACTTTCATTAAACAAGAAGTCTCAAAAACAAATACATAACCAGAAGAACCAAAACTTCATCAAGACTTTACAGTGTGGGAGTCTAGCTCAACCATCAACCTCATTCAAAATGACTCAAAACTACATATATATACTCAAATATTTCTCCACTTCAATAGAGGGATGTTCGATCTTCTCGTCCATATATTGTGTCTTCTCAGTCAGACTGTGCATGCAATATTCTCTGCACATGCATCCTTCTATCAGACGCAAAGTTTTAGGTCTGGAATTTCCCTGTCAGACTGCCCATGCAACTTCTATGTCGCACACAAGTTCAGACTGTCTGGGTTGACACACTGCCTCATGGTCAGACTTTATTGAATTTCCATTTATGGGGGGAGACGATGTTTCAACCACCTCCCCCGCCTTCATAACTGCTTCATCGGGATCGGGACAGGCGAGAGTCAACTCTGCACCTGGAGAAATTGGATAAAATGCATATGGTGGGTTTTTAAAACCCTTTTCTTGCATTTTCTCCACCCAGGGGCCAAATCCTTAGGGAAAACACCCCCTTTACAAAGATATGTGCTAACATTAGGCTCCATGGGGGATATATTCCTCCCTATGAGGCTCTAATACCTTCAGTAGTTCCAATCGTCTTCTGCATTGGTCTATGGAGTCGAAATCAAAAATTTTCTACTGAGGGATATAGGCTGGAAGACACACTATTCTAAACAAAAACAAATACATGGGATCCAAAGGAGATTATTTATGTACATTCTTATACTAATTGATTTTTTACATAGTGCCAGGTGAAGGAAAACTTCCACCATATCCATTCAAGTAACTTCCTAATTGGAAGCTCATATACTTTGTCAATGATGAATAACAGATGATGAAATTATGACAGTAGAATGATTACATCCTTTATCTTTCCTCTAGATGGAAATGGTGGGATTAGACCTGGAGGCTTCAAATCATGAAGGAAAATGCAACTGCATGTACTCCCCCATAGGTCCATAGAATTAGTGGGAAAATCCATAAAATTTGTAGCAGAAAGCCTTCTCTACTCCATAGCTGCTCACACATGGTTGAATGTCTCTGGCAAGTGCAGGTGGGTGAAAGGATGGCTGCTCTCAAGCGATGGTTTCTCACTTACAAGCTCAGGATAGGAACCGAAATTCCCCTTTTGTTGCTCCTTTTCTTCTTCATGTCTCTCCCAAGGATCAAAGTCATAATCATCATAAATAGGACCCATGGGAAAGTTCTTCTCTTGGTATTATGTAGGCCCAATATCGTTGATTTCCTCATGATAATTTTTGTTAATGAATAGAGGACAAGGCTCTGTTGTATGTTCTTGGAAATCCTGCATATCCAGCTCAAAACTTGATTCGTAGCTGTCATATACAGGTTGGATGCTCCCCATTCTATCAAGATGTGATGTAGGGATATGCTTCTCTTCATATGAATAATCATCAAATATGGGTGAGCACAAAACTCCTTCATCTTGCAAAATTGGAACGATCTATTGATCATTTTTTTCAATCCCAAATGTAAACACATCATGGGAAATCTCATGAAGAAAAAGAGAACAATCCTCTTCCATAGTGGATTATTCCTTTAAATATGAGACAATAGGCTCATCAGTGGCATAAAATAATGCCTCCACAACTATGATATCTTCAACACTACCATCATTAGTAGGGATGCCAAGAACATCTGCTTCAAGGATTGGAAAATCCTCTGCGCTTTCCTCAAATTTGAACCTTTCTATCTCAGCAGAGAGTGAATTTACCAGCTCCATCAACCTACCCAAATCATTTTCTTCCTCCTCACGACCTTCATTAGATACAACCATATCTTGATCATGATCTTAATATTCCTCACAACAATTATGAAAAATAAACTCAGAGGAATAAAACCTTTGACAATGCCTATTGTAAACTGCATGAAATTCTCCTAGGGAGGAAATGGTCGTAGGGGGTAAGGAATTATACCACTCATGAGCATCTCCTTCTAATGAGATCATGAACATTTTTAATAATAAATTCTCATGTTGTATCTCCCATTGATGCATGAGTTCATGAAACTTACGAATATGCTGAGCAATATTGTCCTCTTTGCGCTCTCTAAATATGGGAAAATAATCACCCCATTCATCCATAGTAGGGACAACATTAGGAAAACCATGAACAAAAGAAAAATTAAAAGGAGAAAACCTGCAAGCCAAGATTTTTTCCATTTCAAACTAGTGGAGTCACCAATCGATTCTTTAACCATGGAGTTGCCAAGTGAAAGATATGCAGAACGAGTGTGTCTGGTATTTGTTCACCATCAAAGACTAGATATGATCATTGTGTTATCCTAGGGGATATAGTTGTAGCCAGAGGTGGCCACACTAAAACCGTGGAGTCGAGACAGTCGAGTCACCACAATGGAGTCGCTAGGTGCAAATGCAATCTTCAATGGTTTTGATATCTGATGCACCTTCAATAGTAGAAGCTCGTTGTCATTCTAGCCAGGGAAATGTCTTCAATTCATTCCCCGATAACGACGCCAAGAATGTTAGCACTAGAAGTCACCCTTAGATTGCATTGAAGGTAATCCCAGTACCCATCATATTTTTATGTCTTGGGTTGTTTTTAAAGAGGTAAAATGGGCGCAGGCTCAAGACAATATCGTTTTAACTCAGAAAAAAGGTACCAACATGTATAAGCAAGTGAGGTCTTGATCAACTTCAGTCAGTAAGTTGATCTTAAGTGTGAGTAGAGGGAAGACTTGGTGAGAGAGGTGAATGAGATTACTATGGGCATCAAGCTTCCAACATCTTGGAGAGGAAAAACTCAAACTCAAAATAAATCTTGAGATCAAGCTTCAGACACAGAAATATGGTGCAAGCAACACAGTCACAACAATAGAATAATCAAACTTCGATTATCCTGCAACTGTAGCAACTCGAATGGATCTTCCATGCCTGAGCCATTCAGTATAAGAAGGGAAAAGATAACACAAGAAACTGATTAAAACTAGCTGTGATGCCACTGTGATCAAACCTACATCACAACAACATAATTACCCTCGAATGGATCATCCATGCCCGAGTGTTCTAACACAATTGTTACAGAGAAATGGAAAGGAAGCTGACTTCCATTAAAAAAGAAGTTTCAAAAATAGATACATAACCAGAAGAACCAGAGCTTCATAAAAAATTTACAGTGCAGGAGCCTAGCTCAACCATCGACCTCATTCAAAATGACTCAAAACTATATATATATACTCAAAATATTTTTCCACTACAACAGAGGCATGCTCGAGCTTCTCGTCCATACGCTATGTCTTCTCAATAAGACTGTGCATGCAGTCTTCTCTACGCATGCATCTTTCTACCAGACACAAAGTTTTACATCTAGACTTTCCCTGTCAGACTTCCCATGCAGCTTCTATGTTGCACATATGCTCAGACTTTCTGGGATGAAAAAATGCCTCACGGTGATACTTTTCTAACTTTCCATTTATGGGGGGAGACGATGTTTCAACCACTTCCCCCACCTTCATAAATACTTCATCGGGATTAGGACAGGCGAGAGTCAACTCTATACCTAGAGAAATTGGATGAAATACATATGGTGGGTTTTTAAGCTCCCTTTCTCGCATTTTCTTCACCCAGGGGCCAAATCCTTAGGGAAAACACCCCCTTTACAAAGATATGTGATAAAAATATGCATTAGTTTAAAGTGTAAATAAATGGAAGCACTACTTGTTAGGGAAGGAAAAAATCATACATACAGATCATCAACCCTTATAGTATCTACAAGCACAAAGAAAGATGCAACAATATCGACATTATAGGTGGATGGGTTTTCTTCAACAATTTAATTTGGCAATCAAATACAAAAAGGGTACAAGTAACAAGTTAGTTGATATTCTTTCTAGACCTCCTATCGCTGCTTCTATTATTTTGAAGAATGCTTCTTTATCTCATGATAGCTATGTCGAACAATATGTCATTGATGAAGATTTTAAAGAAGTATTTGAGAAGCTAACCCATGGTTCATAGGTAGAGAACTATTGTCTACAAGGAAAACTACTCTACCATATTGGAAAATTATGTATTCCTACAAGTGAACAATTCCATGTAATACGATAAGATCACACTTCTCTTGTGTCAGGGCATTTTGGGGTAGGAAAAAATGTGGCTCATCTGCAGAGATTTTATTACTGGCCTCATATGAAAGTAATTGTAACTAAATATGTAAAGGGGTGTGTGATGTGTTCTACTTGTAATCCTACTAATATAAAATTAGTGCTATACTCACCAGTTCCTGTTCCATCCTATCCATGGGAAAGTATCTCCATTTATTTTTTAGGGGGTTTACCAATGTCGAAAGGGGGTCATGACTATTTGTATGTTGTAGTGTATAGGTTCATAAAGATGTGTATATTGATTCCATGTAAAAGTAATATTTTTGCTGAGCAAGCTGCTAATCTCTTCTTTCAGTATGTTTGGGTTCACTTTGGTTTACCCACATCCATTATCTCAGATAGAGATACTTGATTCCTTGGGTATTTTTGGACAATATTGTGGAGAATGATGGACACCAAGTTGAAGAGGTGCATTTATTTCCATCCATAGACCAATGGACAAACAAAGGTTATTAACCAAAAAATGGTACTTTTTCTTCGAGGATACTACATCAAGCATTCCAGGTTATGGGATGAACAGATACCCTATGTACATCATGATTAAAATCGAGCCTTACATTCCTCCACTCATTGTTCACTTTTCAAGACATGTTTTGGGTATTTTCCTAAGGTCCCTTTGGACTTGATGTATGGGAGAGATGCTGATTCAAATGAAGAAAGAAATGAAGACAGGGCCCGCAAGTTCATTTCGAGGATTCAACAGGTACACTAAGTAGTCAAGGAATAGTTGGATAAAATTAAAAAATAATATAAGGCTCGACATGAAAAACACTAGGTTGATCATCAGTTCCAGGTTGGATACCAGGTATGTCTTCACATCAACAAGGAGAGATTGAAGGGTGAAGGCAACAAACTCAATCCCATACTTTATTGACCCTTCACTATTTTGGAGAAAAACGGTACCAATGCATTTCGTCTAGATCTTCCACCTTATATGCAGATATACTCAGTTGTGAATGTGAAAAACTTGAAACTTTTTGAGCCTCCCATGATCATGGATCAGGGTGAGGAAGTTTCAATACCTTCAGTTGATGAGTTTTCTCCTGAGTACTTGGACGAGTTGAATAGAGATATCATCTTGGACAGAAGGAAGAGGACTTCACGCAGGGGTGATGTTGATTATCTTTGAGTGGGATTAAAGGGAACACATCCAAGCAAGGAAAAGTGGATTGAGAAGGACAATGTGAGGGAAATCTTCCATCACTTATCTATTGATTGATGAAAGATTTTGGTGGTCCAAAAATCTCTTAGTGGGAAGGCATGATCCAAAAAGGATCTAGAGGAGACTAAGAATAACTCTGAATTTGTAGAAGCAACTTAAGAAGATCATAATGGAATTAGCAAATAGAGAAAGGGAAAAAATTCCAAAAAATACAGATAGTGAAGAGCGCATCTCAATCTTTCCAACGGTGTAAACGGCTCGTCAAACGAAGTTACAAATCAAAATATATTTGCGGTCAAATTTTTGGTGAACCTAGCCTAGTCAGTAGGGATGAGACAACATCCATACTACTGACATCAACATCATTATAGATGATGTAATCATCTATACATGGTACATGGCACACACAAAGGGTGACACGTGTCATACTAACATTAGCATGACATCATCATGATGATGTGGCAGCACTAGAGGCTGCCATGTGTCACTCATTTTGGGAATTTTTAGTCAAATCCATGGACCAATGAGAAGGTGCCACATGGCAGTCCATACAACCATGTGGCAGTCTGTACAACCACATGGTAGACCATCCAACCACCTGTCAGATGACGTGGAAAGCTGACAGAGTAGGAGTAATG
Organism: Picea sitchensis; assembly: GCA_010110895.2. Taxonomy (NCBI): domain Eukaryota; kingdom Viridiplantae; phylum Streptophyta; class Pinopsida; order Pinales; family Pinaceae; genus Picea; species Picea sitchensis. Next base: position 40,402 of record SNQJ01S0017822.1, on the reverse strand, counting down.
ACATGGCGCTGACACTACAAGACTGGTGATGTGGCCCAATGGGAGGTCACCATGTGGCCTAGTCATAGGCTACCACATGGTAGGGGGAAAAATGCCTAATAAGGGATAGAAACCGAAAAGTCAATAAATATATTGGTGGGGTTAGCTATTGCCAACCCCCAATATGCCATTGTTATCACAAATACCTCCATATCAGACTGGCCAAACAATACTCCACAAAATCTATCACCATTTCCAAAGTTAGCGAAGGAACTTTCCATGATTTAAAACAAACAAGGCATAGGGAGGAGGCCCGCAGGTTTGACCCTGGGACCTCTCTCAATACTAGCACCTAATAATACCTTCACCAACTATTGGGCCAAACGGTCAGGTTGGTAAATATGCCCCCTTTTTAATTTAAAAAGAGGTTCGACCAATGCATGGAGGAGACCAGGGTGCGCGACAGGTCATACCAAGGCATGGAAAATGATGCAAAGGACAATGATTAATGTATCCTACAGGCACAAAAAGTGAGATGAATTTTCTCAAGGGCATGAAAGTGTCAGACTCATATCGAGGTGTGGAGACAATCATTTTTGGGTAATTCGAGACCATGAATTCAGTGGTGCTGTCTATTTTCTGATCTGATCAAAGCTTCTGCAGCTTAACTCTAGAATGAGGTATACTTATTTATTTTTCCAAATTCTTTTGTTGAGTTAATAAAAAGGCCTACCCATTTGAGAGCACGACCCAGAGATGTAGTCCATCAAGGATGTACTCTTTTATCAACTTTTTTTGTGTTCAGATCTGATGCATATGTCTCTTCATTATTGAGTTACTCCTTCTTTACAGTGCACTCCATTTTATTCTCATTTTATATAATTCTTTAATAAGTCACATCGATGAAAATATCCTAGATCAATGAATATGTGCACATTGGGTTGATTTCAAATGTTGGTGCAGTAGAGGTCTCTTCCTTGGAAGGGGAGAAGAAATCACAACATATATAGAGGGGTTGATCCACAACTAGTGCTGAGGGTGGCATAGTGCATCACCCCCACAAATTACCCTCTTCATTCCTTAAAGATCAAGAGAGAAATGTCGGAGAAAAGGATAACAAGGAGGGGTGTGCAGGTGATGGAGATGGATGAGACCCCACTCGATACCAATTGGAGGAAAAACATACATGTTTCCCCTATTCCCAAAAGAAAAAGGAACCCTGAAGGAGGTGTTTCTTTGGACCCCAATAGTTCATAATTGAATACAATTGACATGGAAATTGATGAAACCAATAACAACAAAACCACACGGGTTGCGGTATAATTAGATAAAAGTAAGATTATATTAAAGGACTTAGCCTAAGAGGGGTGAACCATTTTTGAGGAATAATCTGTGACACTTCTTTACACCATATATGAAAAATAGTCCAAAAATATCCATATGGTTAGAATGAAGGGTAAAAAGGTGTTGGACAAATGGAGCTCTGAGGTTGAAGTCAAGGGATTGAAACCCTCAATACATATCAAGTTTCATCAGGCTATGGGTGAATCTATAGATCACTCAATAACATAGAAGGAAATAGAGAATGAGATATTGAAGAAGAGGGTAAGGGAACTCAAATATGGCCTTATCCCAAAGCCATTATTTTCAGAACCATTAGCTATGATTGTTCCTAAAGAGTTCCTTGAAGAAATGGTTTGATCAAGCTCCAAAGTCACTAAAGTTGCAAAATTTCTCATAGGTGTCAGGAGATATGTAGCTGAAAATATTGATAAGAGACTTGTCGTTATGCGAGAATATTGGGAAATAATTATCGAAGTTGGTATCTGTTAGGACCACATATTGTACCCTTTTTGACCATACTTTTTGCCATTATTATACCCTTCATCACCTGTATTTTGACTTATACTATCATTTCACCTGATCATTCCAAGGTACACAACGTCCTTTCTCATTATTATATGCTNAAGGAAATAGAGAATGAAAGATTGAAGAAGAGGGTAAGGGAACTCAAATATGGCCTTATCCCAAAGCCATTATTTTCAGAACCATTAACTATGATTGTTCCTGAGGAGGTCCTTGAAGAAATGGTTTGATCAAGCTCCAAAGTCACTAAAGTTGCAAAATTTCTCATAGGTGTCAGGAGATATGTAGCTGAAAATATTGATAAGAGACTTGTCGTTATGCGAGAATATTGGGAAATAACTATCGAAGTTGGTATCATAGCTGGAAGGATTTAGTATGTAAGGGAATATCTAAAAGAGGATCTGCAAAATAATGAAAATTTATATAAGAATGTAGTGAGCACAATCGTCACAAGAATATCAAATATGGATGATATTGTGAGATGAAAGTAAGACATTCCTTCTAAAAACAAACTAAAGTAAATACAAGCTGGCTGGATGGGGAGAATAAACACTCTCCAAAAATTGAGCACCACCCATGATTCCCTGATGGAAAAGAAAAGTACAATATTTTTAAAAGTTCTTGATATTATAAAGGAGCTAAAAGGTCCACTTTTAATAAAAGACTCAATGTTTATTAAGTAAGGATCCGGTGGAAACAAAACTTGGTGTACTAAGGGATGCATGGGGAACATAATTCAGTGATTTGCAAAATTTCTAGAAGAAGAGTGTTGACTATGGTTGGTCAATTTTGTGAATGATAATGAACATCAATCGTCCATATTGCATCAGAAATAGGACACATTAAAGAGCATCGAGGATGAGTTATTTAGAATCAAGGAAAATCAAGAGATAACGGTGGTGTCGTTACATGACTATATTCAATAGTGGTAGAGAAGTGTGTTAAACATAATCGTTCCCACCGTAATATTCAAGATCAAAGAAATGGATATGATGATTCCACTAGACATGCTCCCTCTACTATAAAGAATGAAAAAGACTAAAAATGGTTCTTCTCCATTTCCATTTTTATTGTATCTTCTTGATATATAGTCCATGGGAGCCCCATCCCATCCCACTAGGGCGAGTGAATTTCCTATTCATCATTTAAATATCACAGATATTGTGTAGTGTCCATTTGTTGCAAACATTTTATTTGATATTGAACACTTAGTTTATACTTATTTTTTGAAATCCCATAGAGAGCTACCATGGGGACTCATAAATTTTGTGGTTTTAGACTTCTATTTTAGCATCAAATCTTGAGAATAAGTTTCCTTTACATCCCTATGATATGAATGTTGCTAAATCATTTAAATTTCTTTGAAAGGACCATCTTTGCTTCTCTTTGCTTTGTATGTTTTTCTTCAAATAAATTGTTGTGTCATTCCATGATATGGAGATGGATATGATACAATGTTATGATTTTTTTCTTTCCTTATGATTTAAAATTCATTCTTTTCATTTGTTCTTTGCTTGTTCCACTCTCAAGCATTATTGTCATGAATGATAAAACCATTTTTAATAAATCTGGCCATAGATTTATTTGAGTGATAAATAGAGGAGCATGAATTCTTTAAAAACATAGAGGGTATTTTTGAATTTCCATAAAAATACCCTATGAGGTTGTCTCTCTTCATTAATAGGAAAAAATATCAACAACTTTCTCTCCAAGTGTTCAATTACATTTTGATATTATCTTATCTACATATTTTTTCTTTGTGTCTCGGGAAATATTCAAAATATACTACACATGCTTCATTTTATTTTCCATTTCTTTAGAGGTTCCATTTCCTTGAGTCAATTGTGCTTCCAAATTGTCCTATTTGATTGGAAAATTATACTTTCGTCCATACAAATATTTTAATGGGATTTTATTAAGGGAATGATGATAATCATTGTTGTAGTAAAATTCCAGTATGGGAAGAYAGTATTCCCAATGCCTTGGTTGATTGATCGCATACATTCATAACATATCTTGTATACTTTGGTTGACTTTCTTTTTCTATCCACCAACATCTATATGGTAAGTTGTATTGAAACTTAACTTTTGTGTATCTCATGAAACAAASTCTACCAAAAWTTTGAAGTAAAATTTGAGACACAATATGACATAATCACTTTTGACACACCATACAATGTCACCACTTTGTGGATAGATATCCAAATGCCCACTAAGTAGACTTGAATATAATGAAATTTGTTATATTCATGAGGTGGATGACTACTACTAGGAGAGAATCATTGCTCTTGGTTGTTCTAGGTAACCTAGAAATGAATTTCATTGACATTTATTCCCACCTCTAAGATAGTATGCTTAATGAATTCAAATTTTAATTCAAGTGCTTGTGGTCTACCTTTATCTACAAGCATTCAAGGCACATAACCACACAATTTGTGGTATCTACTTTTAATATTGGCTAGTAAAAAATATTCTTCATACTTAGGTACATCCTTTAATATCCCAAGTGTATTGAATATGTGACATCATGGAACACTAATATTCTAAATTCCCTCTAATCTAGCACAAATATTTCATTTAATATCCATAGTGTTATCCCATCTTCAACTAAATGATAATCCTTATACATTTTTGACCTTTTTCTGTATCCATTTTTCTTTTCTAAATAGAGCTTGACACACTTATTGGTACCATTTATCTTCCTCGGATCACATCTCAATAACTATACTCAAATTTGACTAGGCTTGGGAGATTGTACCTATATTGTTACGAGGAAAATCTCTCTATGGCTAGGGTAAACCACAACAGACGGAAATGACAGTAGAAACCAACTTTTTTCTCAAGTATGTTATGAAAACAAATGTGCTAGTGACACAAGATAAAAGGCCTACCTCGTCCAGACATTCTATGAAGTCCACCGTTGAGCACTTGACCCAAAGTAATATGCCTGCAATTGGTCCTCAACAACCAAGCAAAGCAAGAATATGGTTATATTATATAATGTTACCACATTCAATATCATAATCCACTAATAAACATGACAAATACGCCCATGGAATAATAATTCAATATATTTGCAAGATACCAATTGGATAGGAAAAGAGTATTTTTATTAATATATGATCAAAAGAAGTGAAAATGTTATAGACTTCCATGTCGGCACGGTTCGGAACTGAGAAACTAAGTTCCTTCTAGCTGGGCCTCCACCACTTCAATCCTCCACCAAAGGCAATCTCATAAGAGAGATAGAATGTGGTTCTCAATCAGTAAGGGAAGAGCTTGGGGGATGAACACTGTGTTCAGACTTAAAGGACAAAGAGATGCAAACTCAATATGAAGTAAATAATTCTTCCAGAGTAAGTTTTCTCTCAAATTTGAATTCCTTCTCCACTTTCCATAGCTTGGAATTGGCCCATTTATAGCCTTGAAAATGGAACTGAAGGGCCAATTCAGAACGTTTTTAGTATATGGAAGGCCAAGGATCATAGATCTCCTTTCCTGACATGTAAACCT
>SNQJ01S0017822.1:13664-34931 GCA_010110895.2 Picea sitchensis | reverse complement strand
AGATAGAATAATTTTCTTTACTACAACACTAAGTGCTTTTGGAATTGAGCATATATAGTGCGCAGCTATCTTTGAAACAAAATACTTCCCTGGGTTGATAATTTATGTTTCACTTGGTTGTTTGAAATTTATTAAGCAATTATAGTGACCAACAGTATCATAGCTGGAAGGATTTAGTATGTAAGGGAATATCTAAAAGAGGATCTGCAAAATAATGAAAATTTATATAAGAATGCAGTGAGCACAATCGTCACAAGAATATCAAATATGGATGATATTGTGAGATGAAAGAAAGACATTCCTTCTAAAAGCAAGCTAAACTAAATACAAGCTGGCTGGATGGGGAGAATAAACACTCTCCAAAAATTGAGCGCCACTCATGATTCCCCGATGGAAAAGAAAAGTACAATATTTTTAAAAGTTCTTGATATTATAAAGGAGCTAAAAGGTCCACTTTTAATAAAAGACTCAATGTTTATTAAGTAAGGATCCGATGGAAACAAAACTTGGTGTACTAAGGGATGCATGAGGAACATAATTCAATGATTTGCAAAATTTCTAGAAGAAGAGCGCTGACTATGGTTGGTCAATTTTGTGAATGATAATGAACATCAATCGTCCATATTGCATCAGAAATAGGACACATTAAAGAGCATCGAGGATGAGTTATTTAGAATCAAGGAAAATCAAGAGATAACAGTGGTGTCGTTACATGACTATATTCAATAGTGGTAGATAAGTGTGTTAAATGTAATCGTTAACCCACCGTAATATTCAAGATCAAAGAAATGGATGTGATGATTCCACTAGACATGCTCCCTCTACTATAAAGAATGAAAAAGACTAAAAAATGGTTCTTCTCCATTTCCATTTTTATTGTATCTTCTTGATATATAGTCCATGGGAGTCCCATCCCATCCCACTAGGGAGAGTGAATTTCCTATTCATCATTTAAATATCAAAGATATTATGTAGTGTCCATTTGTTGCAAACCTTTTATTAGATATTGAACACTTAGTTTATACTTTTTTTTGAAATCCCACAGAGAGCTACCTTGGGGACTCATAAATTTTGTGGTTTTAAACTTCTATTTAAGCATCAAATCTTGAGAATAAGTTTCCTTTACATCCCTATGATATGAATGTTGCTAAATCATTTAAATTTCTTTGAAAGGACCATCTTTTCTTCTCTTTGTTTTGTATGTTTTTCTTCAAATAAATTGTTGTGTCTTGCCATGATATGGAGATGGATATGATACAATGTTATGATTTTTTTTCTTTCCTTATGATTTAAAATTCATTCTTTTCATTTGTTCTTTGCTTGTTTCACTCTCAAGCATTATTGTCATGAATGATAAAACATTTTTTTATAAATTTGGCCATAGTTTTATTTGAGTGATAAATAGAGGAGCATGACTTCTTTAAAAACATAGAGGGTATTTTTGAATTTCCATAAAAATACCCTATGAGGTTGTCTCTTTTCATTAATAGGAAAAAATATCAACAAATTTCTCTCCAAGTGTTCAATTACATTTTGATATTCTCTTATCTACATATTTTTTCTTTCTGTCTTGGGAAATATTCAAAATATACTACACATGCTTCATTATATTTTCCATTTCTTTAGAGGCTCCATTTCCTTGAGTCAATTGTGCTTCCAAATTGTCCTATTTGATTGGAAAATTATACTTTCATCCATACAAATATTTGAATGGGATTTTATTAAGGGAATGATGATAATCATTGTTGTAGTAAAATTCCAGTATGGGAAGATAGCATTCCCAATGCCTTGGTTGATTGATCGCATACATTCATAACATATCTTGTATACTTTGGTTGAATCTCTTTTTCTATCCACCAACATCTATATGGTAAGTTTTATTGAAACTTAACTTTTGTGTATCTCATGAAACAAACTATACCAAAATTTTGAAGTAAAATTTGAGACACGATATGACATAATCACTTTTGACACACCATACAATGCCACCACTTCATGGATAGATATCCAAATGCCCACTAAGTAGACTTGAATATAATTAAATTTGTTATATTCATGAGGTGGATGACTACTACTAGGAGAGAATCATTGCTCTTGGTTGTTCTAGGTAACCTAGAAATGAATTTGATTGACATTTATTCCCACTTCTAAGATAGTATGCTTAATGAATTCAAATTTTAATTCAAGTGCTTGTGGTCTACCTTTATCTACAAGCATTCAAGGAACATAACCACACAAGTTGTGGTATCTACTTTTAATATTGGCTAGTAACAAATATTCTTCATACTTAGGTACATCCTTTAATATCCCAAGTGTATTGAATATGTGACATCATGGATTTCATGGAACACTAATATTCTAAATTCCCTCTAATCTAGCACAAATATTTCATTTAATATCCATAGTGTTATCCCATCTTCAACTAAATGATAATCCTTATACATTTTTGACCTTTTTCTCTATCCATTTTTCTTTTCTAAATAGAGCTTGACACACTTATTGGTACCATTTATCTTCCTCAGATCACATCTCAATAAATATACTCAAATTTGATTAGGCTTGGGAGATTGTACCTATGTTGTTACGAGGAAAATCTCTCTATGGCTAGGGTAAACCACAACAGATGGAAATGATTGTAGAAACCAACTCTTTTCTCTAGTATGTTATGAAAACAAATGTGCTAGCGAGATAAGATAAAAGGCCTACCTCGTCCAGATGTTCGATGAAGTCCACAGTTGAGAACTTGACCCAAAGTAATATGCCTGCAATTGGTCCTCAACAACCAAGAAAAGCAAGAATATGGTTATATTATATAATGTTAGCACATTCAATATCATAATCCACTAATAAACATGACAAATACGCCCATGGAATAATAATTCAATATATTTGCAAGATATCAATTGGACGGGAAAATAGTATTTCTATTAATATATGATCAACAGAAGTGAAAACGTTATAGACTTCCATGTTCGCACGATTTGGAACCAATAAACTAAGTTCCTTCTAGCTGGGCCTCCACCACTTCAATCCTCCACCAAAGGCAATCTCATAAGAGAGAAACAATGAGGTTCTCAATCAGTAAGGGAAGAGCTTGGGGGATGAACATTGTGTTCAGACTTGAAGGAAAAAGGGATGAAAACTCATTATGAAGTAAATAATTCTTCCAGAGTAACTTTTCTCTCAAATTTGAATTCCTTCTCCACTTTCCATAGCTCAGAATTGGCCCATTTATAGCCTTCAAAATGGAATTGAAGGGTCGATTCAGAACGTTTTTAGTATATGGAAGGCCAAGGATCATAGATCTCCTTTCCTGACATGTAAACCCGGCATTAATTTTCATTTTATGGCACAAAAACGGATGTATCCAGGTTGTAGTAGAGCAACCTGCGTATACACATGTTGTATAGTAGGAAAGACGCATACATGTGGAAAAATATTTATTTTTAGCTCTGGATTTTACAAACAAAGATGACAAGTATGCATAGGGAAATTGAAAAATACCTTATGTGCAAGAATGCATAGGGTGAGACAAATATTTATATAATAGATGCCTCCTAATGTGTGAGGTCAGAGGAGTATTTGCGATGGCTGAAATACATTATAAACAACCTAGAAGTGGAGTGATGGGGAACCAACTGGATGAACTAGTTTCTCATTACATTCTGCACTGAATTTGAATACATGGCTTCCAATAAAAGTACACTGTAGATCCATGTGAAAATATACCAAAAAAGTGTCTGTGGCCATGAATAGGAAAATACAAATGCAGTTACATGCCAATAGATGTCATAGTCACGAACGAGGCCTAGTAGAACCAATATCAGAACCAATATGAAGATATCTATATACAATGGAGTACAATATGATCTCCAATGATCACTGAAGTCATATAGGTATTGGTCCAATGAAAAGGAAGAAACAAGTCAGGAAATTTGCAGCCACATAGTGATGTCTTCAAGTATTCTACACAGTCTAGCAAGGGTGCAATTATACATCATGTGAATAAAGGAGTTGAGGTCGAACACAATGAGACATCATTTGATTATCGATCATTAAGGTATACTATTAAACAATGCGAGACATGCTACCGATAATGAAATTAGGTATCATGGCACAAAGTACATTCTTACAAGTGTGAATAAAGGAGCTGGTGTCGAACACCTGAATAATACATTGATCATGAGACATTGATGTATTCCCAGCTTTCGATGGTGAGAGAGCCTGCCACTAATGACTGCAAGCCTCAAGGTACTCATAAGACTCTAGGTCCTATTTCCATAATAAATGAGTTGAAGTCGTTGGAAGGAGACTCGTTGAAAGGATAGCATTAAGGCATCTCTCATCAGTCAACACGAGGTACAAAGCAGGAGCTTCATGATTTGGTGGAAATCAGAGGAAGAACATATTCATGAACCAATGACCCTATGCATGTTTTGCATGTGCCAAGTGCAAGCGGTACACAAAAAAGACCCTCTGAATAGAAACCAATGATGAAAACTATTGACAAAGGAGAGGAAACCACCAATAAGGCTAATGGCATCTAAGACACTGCATGAATCCCAATGTGTGAATAGATGTCTTGCCATCGAACATAAGGCAAACCACCCAGTCAACGACCATTGATGAAAGGTCGATTGTTGGGTTCAAGGTGACCTACCAACGATGAAAGTAGGGTCAAGGTACACGATAAGACTAAAATATCATGTGATTCTGAGACAAACTGAGGGTATGGATGACATGAAAAGTCAAGAGTTTTGAGGAGTGGCCGACACAGGTTGATATACTTCCTTTGAACAAGAGCATGAGACATATGGAGGGCTCTGGTAGCATAGGCCTAATGATGAAACCATGAGATGCAGGAGGCATCAATGAAACTCTCTATAGGGGCTGGAAGAGTAACCAGTCAGTAGAAAAGACTCTGTAACAAGCTCATCTTCCTAAGGCCATGTAATCCCAAAATTATGATAATGAATGGGCTCAAATAATTTTGTGCTCTATTCAAAGGTGACACAACTGCTAACAATATGAGATAATACTCCCTTCCCACCCGTCTGTTTTTGTTTTTTCATAAACAAATGAATTCTATGATACAGAGGAGGAACCGAGTGTTGCAAGTAAGAAAAACTAGTTCCAACAGTGGAACATACCTATGCTCAATGAAAGGAGATGCACATGATATATGGACACTCAGGGGAATGTTCCCTCCTAGGTATAGGGTGTCAAATTGTGAAGGATATAAATACAGATGTACTTGGTTGAGGATGCAAAAATACTATTGATGATAACAGTTTATAATGCAAAGAGAGAACCGGATATAGGCTCAATACTGTGAGCAAGGGCATGACATGCAATCACAACTTGACGTCGACAATTTTCCTTTTTTATGTCGTTTAGTCTACTTGGTGTGAAAAAGGGATAAAATTGTGCCAAATAGATGCCCTTTCAAATCTAATTTACGAGTGTGAAAGAGATAAGATCACTCGACAATATTTTCTCTTTTTGAGCGAGTCGAAAAAGAGCTTAAGTTGGACTCATTTGGGATATTCTAGGTGGCAAGTCACGGGGGATGCAAAGGCTCCCATGCTGGACTCTTGTGAAATCTCAGTATCTTACGAATAGTTGACATAAGCTTGGGATAACCCAAATCTCTCCAAGTTGAGGAGGATAAAGCACTAACGAAGGATATATCCTCCGTGATATATCAGATAATGTCCCTTACTGTAAAGGACATAGGTGGGGGAATTGGATACCCCACTAGATTGTCCCAATTGAATGGGATCTCCTCAAGACACAGAGGGAGATAAATCAGGGAGAGAAAAAATCTATCTCGCTCATAAGGTGTAGGATCAGGAATGCTAACGACATGGTTAAAGGATGAACCACCCTCCACAAGGAGAGTAGGATTGACCAAAGATTGCACTTGTACGACCACTTATTCAACTCTAGGTTGAAGAGGATGTAAGATAATTGGGATAGATGACACATCACCCTTGAAAACAAGGGTATGTTCAGTAGAGGACTGCAACAACATTATTTCCATGTCAATTAAAGGAGAAACAAGGTGTGGGGAAACCATAGACACCTCAAAATATGATGGGCCCTTAGGTGATCCCCACGCTTCTGGTATCCCAACAATATCTAGACACAAACGAGTAAGGTGATTTCCTTCGCAAGTCTTGGAAAGGAATTTAGGCTTACATCTGAGGCGTCGAGGCTTCGCAATTATCCCAACGTCATTCACAACAGTTGGTGACATGCTCTCAATGTGAATGGAAGAGGCGATAGGGTCATATCATACATGATGTACAGAGGTTGGAGATGTAACATTGACATGACTCATGGTGACTAGATTTATTCCCCCAACATTATTGACATAGGTTGGGTGCGGGTTGTCAACATGATTGACAGAGGTTGGTGATGGATATCTAGTATGACTGGCAGTGACTAGACTAGCGGTGAGCTGTGGAATTTGATACCAAGGTCTAGGGAAATATTCCCTTTGGAACATTACAGGCTAGGAAGGATCTCGATTTACCTCTTGTACCTATCCAAAAAGGTAGTATCCTCCGCCTAACTGATTCAAATAGGTGTGTATGGGAATCATCACTAAAGTATGCAAAGAGACGAAAGTATGATAAGGATTATTCAAGTGAGGATATATGTTTCCCCCTTGTGAAGGGGTTCCATAAAGAGGGTAGCCCGAACCATAAAACTGATTCTCCCCATATGAAACACTCAGGGATACCTGAGGACCCATCATGGGAAAAGTGTTTGAAGGAACCGACATGGCAGATGAAGGATACAAGAATGGGGTGTAGTAAGTAGAATAAGCTCCCATCTGAGCATTGGCTCCTAAAAGAGCATAACTAGGATTGGATCAGTAAGAGGGGAGGTTCCAACCTCCCACAATGAGAGCTGGTTGAGGGACATGCACTCATATCGAACGAAGAAGTAGGCATCGGGGCCATAGTGCCCCCAGATCCAGTGCTAGGATTTATATAAGTGGACCCGAGAGAGGATTGCAAGGGTGAAGGCATATCAACAAGAGAATGACTAGGAACTCAAGGTGTGGACTGAGCATCATATTTCTGCATACCATTATGAAAAGAAGAAGGATTTATCCCCATGAAATGAATAAATGTCATGGGGGGGGGGTGTAGCAGTGAATGGGTGAGCTAAAGGAAATCCACTATTCATGATAATGAAGACTTAGTAAAAACCCCTAAGGCCAACTAGTAATCAAAGAACACACTAAAATTCAAACTACCAATATGCATACAGATGGGGTAAAGTTGCTAAGAGTGGCCTCCCTCCCTAAAGATGGTATGTCTTTCCCAAGAGGGGCCTGAGACTCCCTGATAAAGATCAGAGGTAAAAAAATCAGTTATAAGGGCCCTCGTGGTCTTAACAACCAGTTGGTAAGATCCCCCGGAGAGGTAAATCTCCATAAATGTTGTGTGTTGTCCGACCCTTATCTGACCCAAGGTACCTGCATAATAACCCCTACAAGTAACCTATGTGGAAACTAAGTCAAGCAACTAATAAACCAATGTATAACCGATGCACAGGTGAGCAGTCGTATGTCAGTTCCACCATATGGGTAGGGTAGAAAAGCCTGAAACCTTGAAAGTACCACCTCTCACAGAGGTAAAGGCACTAGAAAGATCCCCAGATATGAATAGATCCCTAGAAATATCTCTGACGCTAAGAAGGTATCGGGGGGATATCCCTTCAACCAACTTCGCACGACCTCGTGATTAACTCTGGTGTGAGTGGAGCCTCGTGATCTTACCAATTATGCAATGGATTTCTCCACTCCCTTCCTCAGACACATATGTTGATTTAACTGTCTTGGAGAAGTTTACTCACAAAATCCTATTCCAAGGCACTAAATCCTAAGCTAGTCTGTGCACCCTAGAAAACAAAATTGTGACTAATCAATTTTAAATTATAGAGTTAATTTTAGTGGTCGTGATTACTCAAAAAGGTATGGTAGTGAAACTCATGATGTTATGACTCTGCAAGAAAAGTAAATATGAAAGTAATGAAAATTCCTAACTTTAACTTTCAATGAATGATATGCTTCTAAAAACCAATGCAATTTACATTTTCAACTCTGCAATTATGAAGTAAAAAATGCAATCTTTCATTACATGCACTAAGCTAATGAGAAGGAATGAAAATACCAAAATGCCAAGCAATGAAAAATTCCTATATTTTTTGTATTTTCAATATAATAAAATGAAAATGCATGGACTAAAAAGAAACTTGATATATAAACTCTATTGTGTATAGAAAGAGATAACTCAAGCAGGATACCAAGCAACAAAACACTCAACCCAATGTACAAGGACACCCAAAATGAAAAGATGATGAGAAAGACTCTACCCAGAAATTCAACTAAAGATAGGTTTCCTGTCATACCACAAACACTTAACAGGCACTACAGAGACCCAAGAAGGCTCAACAAACATGAAATTTGTTGGTTGTGGAGCCTGATTATGTTCCTGATTCAGAGGTCCTTGCTTTCAGCCATGTTTATACCCCATGAAGACTTTACACCCCAGAAGTATGTAGACTCTTCCATGCGGGGGAGTGCAGAGGGGGGGTACCCCCTCTGCGGGGTCCGGGGGGCCTATCCCCCTACAGGCAGAGTCCAGGAATGAGACCCCAGAAGAGGAAAAATTACCTTGTATGAAATGTATATTGTAATTTCATTTGTAAATCTGGATTGTTCATTATAAATTCATGAGATCTACAGGTAGAAATTATGTTAGGGTTTTAAACTAGAGGGGGAAAGCGGGCCCCCGAAGGAAAAATTGCCTTGTAAATGTATATTGTAATTTCATTGTAAATCTGGATTGTTCATTATAAGGTCGCAGATCTAACAGTAGAAATTATGTTAGGGTTTTTTTCGCTAGATGGCAACCCTCTGTTATGAGGGAAATGTATTGCGGCTATGCATTATGGTGAGTATTGTATTCTGAGAGAGGATATTGTGAGAGAAAGAAGAGGAAGTTACATCGGGTTTTGCTGTAGGTTGTATCCCTTCATTTGTTTGATAATAATAAAAGAAGGACCTGGCAATCTCTCTAGTGGATGTAGCCCACACTGGGTGAACCACGTAAATCTGTTTCTCTCTTGTATTGTGTATCTTCTGTGTTTTGTTTATGCATTTGTTTTATTTTATTGCTCTGTGGTCCTGTTTTTTCTAACAAAATCCCACCCAACAACCACCAGACCAAGTAAACAAGAAAGGAAAAGTGATGTACATGAATGTTTAGGAAAACATAGCATATATACGCATCTTGTATATGGACAACCTGTGTATGTACATGATTGTCAAGGAAAAAATAAGTATATGTTTCAAAAAACAAGGCCAGGAAAGGGAGAATGTTGAAAACTCAGACCGAGAGTGAATAGAGGCTGTCAAGAAATGATATGACAAGAAACACAATTGGTGCGAGAGCAATATAGGGAGAAAAGTACTCCAAACCCTAAGAAATAAGATTCACTCCCTAGTATGGTCGTCGATTCTGTTATGAGGAAAATCTCTCTATGGCTAGGATAAACCACGACAGACAGAAATGAGTGTAGAAACCAACTCTTTTCTCAAGTATGTTATGAACACAAATATGCTAGTGAGACAAGATAAAAGGCCTACCTCATCCATATGTTTGATGAAGTCCACCGTTGAGAACTTGACCCAAAAGAAATATGCCTGCAACTGGTCCTCAACAACCAAGAAAAGAAAGCATATGGTGATATTATATAATGTTTGCACATTCAATAGAATGATCCATTAATAAACATGAAAAATACGCCCATGGAATAATAATTCAATATATTTGCAAGATATCAATTGGATGGGAAAAGAGTATTTCTATTAATATATGATCAACAGAAGTGAAAATGTTACAAACTTCCATGTCAGCACAGTTAAGAACCAAGAAACTAAGTTCCTTCTAGATGGTCCTCCACCACTTCAATCCTCCACCAAAGGAAAGCTCATAAGAGAGAAACAATAAGGTTCTCAATCGGTAAGGGAAGATCTTGGGGGAGGAACACTATGTTCAAACTTAAAGGGAAAAGGGATGCAGACTCAATATGAAGTAAATAATTCCTCCAGAGTAACTTTTCTCTCAAAGTTGAATTACTTATCCTCTTTCCATAGCTCTGAATTGGCCCATTTATAGCCTTCAAAATGGAAATGAAGGGTCGAGTCAGAACGTTTCCAGTATATGGAAGGCCAAGGATCATAGATCTCCTTTTGTGACATGGAAACCTGACATTAATTTTCATTTTATGGCAAAAATCCCGATGTACGCGGGTTGTAGTGGAGAAGCTTACGTATCTAAAAAAAGATATCATTAATCCTATTTAAGGTGTTCTAGTTCTTGATTGTTACTTTATTCAACATTTTGTAATCAATGCAAATTCGAAAGGTTCCACCCTTTTTCTTGACAAATAGTATGAAATATCCCCAAGGTGATGCATTTGATTGCATACATCCCTTTTCTAAGAACTCTTACAACTTCATCTTGATCTCATCAAGCTCATTAGTTCCATATTTGTAAGGTATCATTGATATTAGGGTTTCTTCTAGCATTATATCTATCTTGTAATGCACCTCCTATGTTGGTGGTAATAATATTAACTCTTCTGGAAATACATCCAAGAATTTATTTATTATTCTAATTTTATTTTCTTATATATTTACTCTTTTGATGTGTCAATTATACGAATAATATTTCTTATAAAACCTTACAAATGTTTCACTTGGCTTGCATAGATAATATTGGTAGGTCTTATAATGGGTAAAATCATGAATGTGGGTGTCTATTTTCCTCATTTTTTTGAGAAAATAAATTATATTTTCACAATTTTTTCAACTCTAGGTAAGCAAAAGTATTATTTTATTGAGAATTTCACTTTATAGTAAAAACAAAACTTGTCAATAATTTTGTTAGATTATTGATTATTTTTTGAAATTTATTTATTGACATTTGATATGTCAATTTAGCAATTGTTTTACAGTATGTTCCTTGCAAATAAAGGGAATTCTAATGAGTTATGTTTTTGGGAATGAAAGTGCTCATTATTAAAATTTTGTTTATGAAAAAAGAAAAATGTTGCACCAATACAAACAATCTCTATTAATGTATGGCTATAGTTTTTAATTTAACAAATGAATATTATAATTACTTCAATTTTTTGAATTTGACCAATCTCAAAAATTTGTAGATTTTAAACACATTTAGTATGACACCATGTATCTGCCTTGATTTTTGTTTAAAAGTAAAATATAAAAATACCCTTTTGAAGAGGACAATGAAAGGTTATGTAATATTATTAGCCCCAGAACGAAGTGGAAAGGAGGATGATCATGGGAAATAAAGCATGCAGAAACATAAGTAATAGCTGGAAGGTAACACAGCATGAACACATGCAAGAAAGCGTGCACAAGGAAAATGATAGCTGGAGGAAGAACAACACACGTACATGGGAGGAAGACCTAACATCGGTAGGGTTAGGGTTTTGGTAATACATTATAAAATGGTTGAAGAGACCAATATATATAAATAGAGATACACAAGTATCATAGAGAGGTTGATTCACTTTTGTATTAGTTCAGTTTTTGTAATTCTCTAGCATAGATATGTACGAGTTGATGCATTATGTCATATGGTTATGGACCAATTTTGTAAGATGGTGAGATAAGAACATAGGAGAGGAGGAGGAATATCTGAGGATTAGATCTTAGGCTGAGGAGCCTAGTGTGATCTAGTTCACCTCATACAGATCTTACCCATTAGAGGGAATTGTAAGCACGCAATGTTGGAGATGCAACACTACCATAATAAAAGAGCCAAGAGCCAAGATCCAAATATTTGTGGATGTAGCTCTAGAGGGGGTGAACTGTGGTAATGTCTGTGTAATGTGATGAATGGATGTATATCTTTATTTCTTTTCAACAGTTAATTGTTATGATTAATGAATGAGTTAATGCATTGTTATGGAATACGATTTTGCTATTTAGGGAACTAAACCATGAAAGATAGATGCAACCCCATGAGTACTATTAGATTGCAGTCATAATTCGTAGTAGATGGATCATATTAACAATCCAATATCCCATACTCAATCCTAGGTTGTAAACACATGAGTCTTACAACCACCCATTTAAAGTTATCTCAGGTGAGACTACGCAGTGCACTCTGTACACTGTGTTGCCTTCTGGTTTACACGGAGGGTTGATAGTTTTAGAGGCTTTGCTGGAAACCTGAAAGAAATGAACCTTGGGTGAATAGATTAGACAATAAAAGGAAGAAGTTAAAAGCCAAAAAATGGTTCCATTGTCATGTTAGAAGGAACAAGAGAGGACTGAATAGACGAGATAGATTGAACGAGAAAAGAATGAGTGAAACAAGAAGACCAATGAGCCACTAGAAGGGAATTTTGAGACCTTGGAACCCCACGAAAGTAGAAATCAAAGGTTGGTTGAGAACTAAAGAGCTATATTTTGCCTAGAAAGTCAATAGAAACCCTAGACTCACACCTCGCAAATATCTGGATAAATACGTATTTACTTATTTACGTGAAGTCTTGTTTTGTGATTTTCCGCATCTACTACAAGAGTGGATACTAAGGTTGAAGGATAACCATGCAACGAAATGGATCTAAAAGCTAGATTGGACCCAGGTACAGATTGAGCAGTTACAGTAGTTGAACAACAAATTCACCCGCGCAGTAGACTTTTGGCTTGACAGTATTGTGGCAGGTTTCATCACTAAATTTGCAGTTGACACAGTAAAGTCATACAACAAAGCAGTGCAAGAATTTGTACATGGACCTCGAGGAAGTTACATTCAATCCCTGCATACTTCTATTAAGATACTGTTGTATAATAAAGGCGTAATGACAATGGAACCAGATAGCTAAACTTCCCTGTGTACATGGGGGAAGGGGGGAAAAACTGACAGAGAGAGGATAAATGGAACAAGGTGATGAGAAAAGCAATAGGGAGGAGGAAACCTTGGACACGATCATGATGGATGACGACCAACTCAAGTGGATCTTAGTGTCATCAGGAATGACACATAGTGGAGTACCCTACCAATATAAGGTGAATACCAAGAAGAGAGTCGTAGCCACAAGGGAAGGCTTGGTGAGCGATGATGAAGAGGTAGAGGATCTTTGGGTTGTGGAGTAGATTGAGGAAATCTTGTGTACAATGTATGAGAAGAAGACGAGAGGCCCAAGAATAGGAGGATATGACAGCCATCCTATCCATATTAATGTCAGTGTTGAACCCACAAACCCATGTGTGACTAATACACCAAAGACAACACCATTATTTAGATAACCGAATTTTGAAGGAAGTCCGACAAAAAGAAGTAAATCTACACTAGGAGAAACAACTAGAGGAGCCAGCTCCAACAACACTAGTCAAGTATCTGCACCATGCAGAGGAGGAAGTAGTTCAGTAATCAGAATGGCAGGACATAATCCCACTATCAGATTACCATAATTTCAAGGAGAAGAAGTAGAAAACCCGGAGAAGAATTTATTCATTTGTGCAAAGATATGGGAGGAAAAAAAATCACTGATGAAGATACCAAACTTGTGAAACTAGTGATTATGCTAAGAGACCATGCACTAGACTGGTACATGAGTCTAGACACAAACAGTGCCCCTGGGATGCCAAGGAAACTGGTAGACATTAAGAAGATATTGATTAATGAGTTCCATAAGTTGATCTTAGAGGATCAGTACATGAATGAGATGATCAAGATAAGACAGAAACCAGGAGAGTCAATATGGGAGATCGACCAGAGATTTAAGTGACTAAAGGGAAAACTAAAATACCTTATGAACGAGATGCAACATCGACACTTGTTTGTCAACTCACTAATCCCACACTTAAAATATCCCTTACGATAACATAAATTTTAGACGCAGGAAGAGGCTCTGCAGGAAACCTTGCAACTGGAAGAGAACCAGTACCAGCAGACAGACCCAACTATTAAGGAATTGAAGGAGGATTTCAAGAATATAAAATTTCAGCTAAACCAGAATAAGAATAAGGACAAAAGAGAAGTTGTTTGGTGCATCGCATGCAGGACGGAAGGAAACCACAAGAATGAATGCCCAACATTCGTGTAGTATATGGCAACATGTATGCCAAATCCACTACCATAGGGAGGATTATGGTGCGAAATATGAAAGAAACTGGGTCACAAACCTTATCACTGCACGATGATGCATAAATACTAGACAATTCTAAAGAATTCATATTGCACCTTTTGTAAGTTAGTAGGCCATGATGAAAAACATTGCAAAACTATGGAGTTGATATAGGAAAGAACATCATATGCATACAAGGTACATGCCTAAATGATGACTAGGAAAGTAGCATCACAGTTCAATCAAGCCCCAGATCCATACAATACTGTGCAACAATAGTACAATACTGCACAACAACCATACAACAACGTGCAATCATAGTGAAACCCGACACAACCTAGTACAATACCGTGCAGTATAATCAGGCACCACAGTATAACACATCGAGAGGTGACTGAGAAAGCTATTGAGGAGGAGGATGAGCTAGAGGAGGTTTCAGACGCAGCAGAGGACCCATCACATGTCACAATTGCCAGCAACTAGAAAATTATGCATGAGAATGTCCACTTCCACCAACAAGTTGTATGTACTTTCACGCATTGGACCACGATACAGAGGAATGTCTAACACTACTAGTAAAGATTCAGGAAAAGAGGAACCAAAACAATTAGAATGTCCAATAGATTTCAGCTGAAGCTAGGGATGATGTATGAAACATCAATATAGTCACTCATGGAGGAACAGAAAAAGTAAATGACACAGTTCGACAGGAACCAACACAGAACCAATGGGTAAAGAAGAACACCAAACCAAGAAAGTAGTTCGACGCACCAAAAGAAAAGGAGATTTTTAAGGAAGCCAGACAAGAATTTCAGAAGGAGGACACAACGTCGACTTCAATTGTGCAACCATTCAAGGAAGCCCCAGAATATGAGATGCCGCCATCATTGGATCATACCAATGGAATGCATCCCAAGGGAAAGGTAAGTGAAATGAAAGGATTTTTTCAATCATGCATGAGAGTATTAAGTGATCCTTCATCTGTGAAAATATTGCAAAACATACTACAAAAATGTAGCAGCGAGTGTTGGCCCATGGTTATGGAAGGAAGCAAAGAACAAGGAAGAAAAGGTGAAAGGAAAACTTCACTGGAGACACAGTGATTGTCACTGGGTCGAAGTAAGAAAAAGAGCATAAAATATGGAGCGAAGCAAGGAAATGCAATTCATTGGATGAGGATATCAAGGGTGATAGATCAACAAGGAATATGGATCATGGACAACTTAGCAAGCAGAAAAATTTACCGTTGGATGCTTTGTAGCACCGCGTGAGAAGGAAGGAAAGATAAGATGGTGAAGCTTGGAAAAAGCGAGTCAATATGACCTAGGGTTTTAGACACCTAGGGTTTTGGTCTTTTAGGGTTTTGGCACCTAGGTTTCAGCCTAAGGCTGTCAGTGGGGTGTTGTAATGTATAAATAGAGGTCTGAAGGGCCTAGGTTTGGTTGGTAATTCTACAGTACAATATTGATGTTGATCTAGCTATAGTATTGAGAGAGAGAAGTTCTGAGAGAGAGGAAGCCTTCTGGTATTGTAAGATCTTCTGTTGTGTGCGAAGGTCAAGTCCTGCAGCTGGGTGCACAGGGAGGGGAGAGAAAGAGAGAAGAGAAAGAATATCTTCTAGCTAGGAGCACAGACAAGAACTGTATGCTTTCCTTAATATAATTTATCACAGTTATGTGGATGTATCCCTAGAGACAAGGTGAACCATGTACATTTGTTGTTGTGTGTGTGATTGATGCTTTGATCTCTGTCACTATTATATTGTTACCTACCTTATTGTATTAGATCGAACTTATAGCTATAAAGGATAGATATAGCTTGTTGAATGATAGATGCATGATATATTTCTATTGCAATAGATCCACTTGATATTCCCCTGGTTGTAGACATCTTTGTCCTGCAACCCACTCATAACTTCTTCAAGTGAGTCTGCATCGACTTTGCAGATGTTTCTGAAAGGGATAGTAGCTAGGGCTTGTTGGTGCGCTCTTGGATTTGAACCCTATGTCTTCCCCTGTGCCAACAAATGGTTCTATTGTTGGGACATGAATCTTCTTGAGGGAATGTCAAGGTGGTTCCCATCAAAGACAAAGATTCAAAAGTGGATAGAAGATCAAGAGAGGGACTTCATTGAATCCCAAAACAAGAACCCTAAGCTGAGTACTGAGGATTGGCTACAAAGATACATTTTTACCGACATTCATGAGATCTTCTTTGGAGGAATCCATTAGGAGTTATTTGAGCGGTTGTCTAGGTTAGCTGATACCCTGTTCGAGATCAGATATATATCTCTTGTAGTTTGGACATCGACATTGATCCATAAGGTTAAAAGAGTCGACAACACTGTATCCAAAGTAGCAGATCACTAGTTTGATAGTACCATTGGAGGGTATATCACCAAGTTTGTTGTTGACAAAGTAGAGTCATACAACCAAGCTGAAAGATATTTCTTTAAAAGACCCAGAGGAAATTTTTTACAAGTCCTGAAGTTGAGACTCAAGATGTTGTTGCATGAGAAGAACATATTGAAGATACAGTAGATCGAGAAGATTTGAAAAGGCTAATGTTCAAAAATTTGGACAGCGACAACGACACAGAAGTGGGACATACACAAAGTGGAAGAGTATTTCGAGAGGTTCAACTTAAGAACCTGTTTAAGAAAAACTACGGAGACGAGGGTGTCTACAGTGGAGAAGAGGCAGATCTGACAGACGAAGAACATTCAAAACCCGTGGGGCCAGAGGAAGAAGCAGCTGAAGAACTTCACCGAGATGAGCCAGAAACCTCAGGAACTATGAAGGCTACTGAAGTAAGTAATATCAATCCTCATTTTATTTCATAAATGCTAAGTAATCATCACATTCCACATCACCAGAGTCCATAGAGCACTATTACTAGAATCACAACACTCACTCAGACACGAAACCTAGGCAACTCCATGGAAGATGAGATGAGGCTCCCTATCTTTAGAGGAGATGGATTCGAAGATCCTGATCAACACTGGTTCCTGTGAGAGGCCGTGTGGAACATTAAAAATATTACCGATGAAGCTATTAAAAGAAACCAATTTAGAACTACACTAAGAGACCGCACGTTGAGATGGTAAATGAATCTTGTCCAAGGACTTGTGCAACCTAAGCCATTGAATGAGATCAAGAACGTGCTGATTGCAGAATTTAAGAAACCTAAGTCAGAATCCAAATGTATTACATAGCTGAAAGAGATCAAGAAAAATGTATCCAAACCTGTTTGGGAGTTCGGTCGAAGATTCAAGACCCTCACAGGAAGATTGACCTTTAAGATCCTGGATGAGAAGAACAAAGAATGGTTCATCACTACTCTCTTACCACATATCATATTCCCCCTGATACAGTAGAAGATTGCTTTGCAGGAAGAAGCATTGGAGATCGCCATGAAGCCTGAATCAACCCTTATGGGAGAATCCAACTTAGGTATGAGTCAGATCTTGAGTCAGCTAACTAGTTTGTCTTTACAGGTTGAAGATACGATGAAGGACAAGGGGAGGACAAAAGAGAAGATATTTGGTGTGTAATATGCAGATCAGAAGGACATGACAAGGAACACTACCTTTTATTTAATGAATACTTGGCTTCTAGAGCCCCGAGCCCCTTGAATCAACTTAACCTGCCTTAGTGTGAAGTATGCAGAAATCAACATCGCCCTAGTGAGTGCTATTACATGCAGAAATACATTCAGACACCCACAAACTTATATTGAACATTTTGTAAATCAGTAGGGAATGAATATAGAGATTATAGAGCTTATGATCTCATGCATGAAATATCAAGAGACATATACAAGATCCAAGGCGAAGTACATCAAGAAGGAAACAATGTGCAATATAACTCCCCAGGAAGAGGAAACTTCAATCCTTGTGGTGGATACAGAGGAAGAGGACGAGAAGGATGAATGGGTCATGGCCGAGGAGAAATAATCTGTTATAACTGCCTGCAACCAGGATATCCAGCAAGGGACTATCATAACCCTTGTGCCACTTGTAGTTATTGCAACTCCTTCGAGCACATCATCGAGGACTACCCTATTCTGCTATCCAAGCTTTAGGAAAGACGAGGATCCCAACAGAACCCACAATTGCAATTGATCTATGCTGAACCTCATGGAGCAGACCCTAGAGTCGTTTTTATTACTCAAGGAGGTGCTGCTACAGGAGAGGATAGAATGATCCAATGAAAGATCACAGAAGATTCATGTATCAGGAAAGCTGTGGAGAAGACTCAGTCTTTTGATGCAAATAAAGAATGACAAATCTTCAAGGAAGAAAGGCAAGAGTTCAAGAGAGACCAGGGGTATTCATCAAAAACATGACCAAAAATAAGAGAATATGGGATTCCTCAAGAATTTGATTAGTCAATTTCACCGAAACAAGGAAAAGAGGTAAGTAAGCTCATTGAATTTTTATACACCTATCTTAAGTTAATTCAGGATGAGAATGTTGTGAAAGAACTACATAACTTAATTAGGCAGTATGAGCTATGGAATATAGACCCCTTACTGAATAGGGAAGTACACCAAATTGGTAAGAAGAGAAGGAAAAATAAAGAATTACATTTGAATGCTCAAATATGAGAGTATGATATAGACTATGTGGTCCTCGACTTAGGGTCGGAGGTCAATGTTATGAGGAAGAAAACTTGGGCACTAATGGGAAAAATGAGGTTGATCTATTCCCCTATCATACTTAGGATGGCTAATCAACAAGCTATCATCCCATTCAGATGATTGGAGCATGTCCCTGTGGACATCGATGGAGTTAGAACCTTTGTAGATTTTGAGGTAAGTGAAACTATTGATGATAGTTTCCCTTACCCTGCATTACTAGGAATTGATTGGGCCTTCAACAATTCCACTATTGTTGATTTAAATAAAAGACATATGAAATTTGAAAGAGATGGCCTTAGAGTCATTGCACCCTTAAATCCATATGAAGGTCCATGATACACAGAGTGTATTAGAGAAGAAGCTCACGCATCCAAATTGGAAAACATCTAGAAACTAACAGCTGGAAAACAAGATTACATCAACCCTACAGTCGATGGGAATCTGAGATGGAAAAGTGACAGCGCTTGTTCATCAGATTTAGAAGAAGCGTTGGAAAACTGGTAGAACCAAATGTATGAATCTACCAGAAGATGTGCTATATTAACCAGAGAAGTTCATTGGATTGGCACAATAGTGAGTAACTTACCCACATTTGATAGTCTGAACCCTTTAGAAGCCTTCCTATCAGATTTTGCAACAAGTGTACCAATACAATAGATATTGTTGGAAATGGATGAGGCCTTGAAAGCGACACCAACAAGATGGTGGGGGACACATAAAAGCAACATCATAGACTAGACACAATGCCAAACCTTGATGATAGTGTGGTTCTTAGCACAAGCAGTAAGTTGTGAAGTAAGATATATCGATTGAAGTTTCCCAAAGGACCACGTGCGAAGCTATGAAGAGGCTTGGAGTGACAGTCCTTGAGAATAATGGTTGCACATATTCATTAACACACTGGACACAACCCCTATCAACTGGTACCTTCAAGTGGAGCTGCACCTCATCACTATAGATTGGGAAAGTATGATTTAGAACTTTGTAACCACCTTTTTATTTGAAAGTGAATATCCTTCAGTTGTACAAGCATTACAGATTGTGAGAAAGAAGGTATTCAAGGAAGCATCTAGCCTCCCTATGGAACAAGAAGAGGATGAATGGACTATGCCTTTCCATAAATTGCAGAGTTGCTACAACATCAATGTTGATGACGATCATGATCCCAGGAAGGTAAACATTACTGAAACAGAAGGCCAAATAAATGTGGAAGGACCAAAAGTTGAGATACCTTTTATTGGTCATCCAATCAATATTAAAAATTACAGAATTACTACACGAATATCAGGACTTGTTTCAGACTAAGTTCACTGATATGTATGGTATCAAATGTCCTATGGGATAAATGAGGATCCCTTTGAAACTAGGTGCGAAGCTAGTCAAGCAAAGAACCTACATATTGAACCCGAAATACAAGGAAAAAGTGAAGATTGAGCTCAACAAAATGCTGGAAGCAGGGATTATTGAACCCATTGAAAAATTAGAGTGGATCAGCCCTATGGTTGTACAAGACAAGAATATAGGAGAAATCAGGATATGTGTGGACCTTAGGAAGTTGAATGATTCTTGTCTGCATGACCCTTTCCCTACACCATTCACTGATGAAGTATTAGACAACCTGGGAGGCCAAGAAGTATATTATTTTACAAATGGATTTTCAGGATACCATCATATCCTGATTGCCAAGGAGGACCACCACAAGACCACCTTTGCCACAGAATGGGGATCCTACCAATATACAGTAATGCCATTCGGACTGGAGAATGCCCCAACTATCTTTTCTAGGGTGGTGGTCGAAGCGTTGAAAGAATTTTTGCATAAATTTTTAGAAGCATATTTTGATGACTGGACTGTGTTTAGTTTGTTGAAAAATCATATTGAATGTCTAAGGTTAATGTTGGATAAATGCAGGCAGTGTCAAATTGATTTGAATCTAAAGAAGTGCATCTTCTTTTCACCATTTGGAGTGTTATTAGGCCATATTGTATGCAAGCAGGGATTGCTGGTTGATCCATCTAAAATTGCAATTATAGTTGATTTGCCACCTCCTACTTCAATCAAACAGTTGCGCACTGCGCTAGGACATACTGGCTATTACAGGAAATTCATTAAAGGCTATGCCCAAATCACAACACTGATGGAGATGCTGTTGAAGAAGGATTGTCTGTTTGGATGGACAGATGAATGCCAACAGATCTTCGACATGCAGAAACAGAATATGGTCGCTATGCCCATTCTGGTTTTTCCATATTGGAGAAAAGAGTTTCATGTGCATGTCGATGCATCTTCTATTTCATTAGGAGTCGTACTGGCACAACTAGGAGAAGGGGAGATTGACCATATGTTAGCTTTCACTAGAAGGAAGCTATCTACAACAGAGATCAACTACACCACTGCCAAGAGGGAAGGATTAGCCATGGTGTATGCGTTGCAAAA
>SNQJ01S0017821.1:162001-186170 GCA_010110895.2 Picea sitchensis | reverse complement strand
CTACAATGGAGGATACACGGTGGGAAATGCCTTCACCCCTCCTAACAGGACTAGGGTCCACACCCTACAATGGAATATACAGCGGCACCGTGTTGCTGGAGGTTTTGGGCACGGGGGCTAGGATATCCATATGATATCCTAGAGCTATGTAATTTTCCTAATTGGCAGGGAGGATAGTAGGTTTGGGCAGTGTTTACACAGTGCAGCAGCGGTCAACAAGGCAAGCGGACAAATGGAGGGTTAGCATCAGACCCAGGTATTTAAAATTATGCATTGTTTTTAATCTATTATAAAAAATTATTATTCGTTGTTAAATTTACATGCGTATGTGTTAAAACAAAAATGAATTATTGAATTTTCATAAATCTAGTAGAAGTTACTGTCTTGTTGTAGAATTACTAGATGTTAAATTAATATGGCCACTACACTTTCCAAGACAGAGGAATGAACTGGTTTTTTTTTCTTCTTTTGCAACAGATGCAACCAGTACTTGTATTGTCGTGCCACTTCTGCAACAAACATTATGTCTGTAATGTGACATGGAAGGAGAGAAGGTTTTTCTGTAGAGCCAAAAAAAATTATGACAGTGTAATTACCCAAATGTTCGACTGTCTCCTTCCTATCCAAAAATCTAGTTTCTTATTTAGATATGCGGGGAGTATCTTCTCCTAACAAAAAAACTTTGAAAACAGACACGAAGCCATTAAAAACCTCATAAAAACAGTGGGAAGCCTTGTGCTTCCATAAGGCCTGGTACTAAAACGTTACTAGGTCGAATTCCCAGTTGACATTCTTAGACAGAGATAGTTTTGGAAACCGACAGGAATGCGTTATCACAAAAACTAAGTATGATGACATATAAAATTTCTTTTCCCTTTTGAAGCTTGACAATTGGGAACAGATTTCATGGGAAATTAACTTGCCCCAATAAAAAATGGCTTGTTCATTGACTATGAAATACAAAATATAAAAATCCATCCGGGAAATAGTTGTTGTGGACTCTTGTCCTGTTATTCTTGTAAACAGCCAGGCAATTTCGCAAAATGGATTTCTAAATGAACTAACCTCCAAGCTTGTAATATCTTCAGGAACTAGAAGTGGGTTTTCCAATAAATGGGGCAAGTGGTCCAACCCATTATTATGCTTTGCTAGGAAATGTTTGCAATCTTCTCCTCTGAATGTCAATGTTGGCTCCGACAATCTTAGCATCTGGCAAAAGACCTGAGGTGACAAAGAAATAGAAGAGCGGTCCCGAAGTGGAATAATTCTTGTGTCTGAAATAAATTTATCGGCGCACCAAGAGACCAGGTCCTTATAGTCAAAAACCTCAGGGACACAGCCTGCACGAGCAATCCCAGAGGTCCAAATTACTTGGTTCTCTGCGGTAGAGGTTGAGTAATAAGAATATGCCCTGGACCACTGGAATTTCTGGTCCTCGCGCCCGAAGATGTTCAGTGTATCTCCACAGAATTGTTGTCGAGTTGATGCCATAAGTTTATGAGAACATTGGTTTGCTCCAGATGATGGTTGAAATGAACAGTTAGAGCCGATAATGTAACTCTTCGCTAAATCTATGTTAAATGCTTATGAATGAGAAATCTCCTCGAGCCTTTCGTTGATTAATGACAATCTGTATGGGTGGTGCATGATGAATTGTTAGCATTAAAGATTACTTATTGCATATTTAGAAATGCGAAGGTGGCGGGTACGACGAAGAGCAATTAAGGATTGGAGGTTTTGTGAACGTGCCAAGGCGACGACGTGTGAACGACATTTCATGATTTTGAAATCACCACTCAGAAGGGATAATATAACCCCCCAGAAATCTTGGTTTAATGCACATTAATAGGAGGATCTCCTCGAGCCTTTCGCCCATCAATGACAATCTATACGGTTCATGCATGATGTTCTGTTAGAAGTAAATGTCAGTAAGTGCATATTTAGAAACAAGATATGTATATATATATATAACAATTTTTTTTCTTTTATTATAGACAAGTGCGAAGCTCACGGAGACGGGGGAGAGAAAGGAAAGAATGGAAAGGTCTGAAAAGTGGTTGTACAGGATTCAAAAAAGGTTACATGATACTCAGGAGAGGTGAGTGTTCCACGATCAAATTTTATGTATCAGAATTTTTTACTGCAAAACGTGTAAAACGGAAGAGATCATGATGGGGCAGTTCAGCAGTCGGTTTGTATATTTGTGGAATTCCGGGAAAGTGGCTAAGTATGGAATAGGGAAACGGTTGAGCGGACTCGTTCTCAGAAGCGAGGATTGAAGTTTTCATGAACGGACCAACCCAACGACGCACAAATGACATTCCATGATTTTTGAAATTAGCGCTTGCTAATTGCATGCCTAGAAATAAGATCTTGTATAGAATTGGTAATTGCTAATTGCAAAGGGGCAGGGGCACAGGAAACAATGACTAGGAATATTTTTTGAGCCTGCTAGTCCGTGAACTCGAGATCACAAAGTGGCCAAGTATGGAATGCGATCTTCGTACATGCTCTATACAATATCATGTCCATACTTTATAAAGGTACATATTTAGTTTTGCCTGGTTTCTACACATACTGGTCTGGTCACCACACAGTTGGTGTTGCACATGAATTATGAAATATGCACTATGAGTCTGACCGAGCCCTTTCGTTTCCGTAGCCAATTTTATGCCCGCAGGTTCCCCGCTATGTGTTATCGAACTCTTGTTCCCCGTGTTCCGAGTGTACATCTTGCATCCAAAACTTGGTAATCCATGTCTATGCTCGCAGGTTCCCAGACGGCGGAGTGGCAGATTTCATGTCCATCTAATCTTGTGCCCGAAACTTCGATGATCTACAAATGGACCCAGACTCAAAGCTTGCGACTCATTTGCTAATTTTATTTAATTAAATTGTACAATATCAATATTTATTATTAATAATTTAGTACTTGAAAATAATGTTTTTAGATAATGTTAGCTATATAACATATATGTTATATGTTATGCATGTAGACAATCGCAATCTTGAACTTGCCAATCCTGGAGTCCGTGTGTCAATTTGTATATCACGGAACTCTCAGTGTTGCATGGAGGACATGAAAAAATAAAATTGCAATGTTGAGCAAGCCAGCCCGAAGTACCCCTATCAATTTGTATATCGCGGAAGTCTGGGTGCTATTTGTAGGACACAGAACAATAGAGGCCCAATTTTCAGCCCGCCAACCCGAGAACCCACGATCCAAAAAGTGGCTAAGTATGGAATGAGGGATTCGTACATGCTCTATAAAATATGATATCCATACTTTATAAAAGTACATATTTAGTATGGATTACTCGTTCCTCAGAAAATTTCTAGGTCCAAAACTGGCGGATACACGTGTTCATATTTCCAATTACTTTTATATCGCTAGCCCGATCGTTCACTTGCCCATTTCATATTGTACATATTACATGTAATATGTATTACATATTACATGTAATGTGTAATACATATTCAATTTTGAGCCCGCTAGTAGTGGAGTTTGTCTCTCAATTTGTATATCGTGGAACTCCGACTGTTGTTTGGAGGACACAGACCAATAGAAGTGCAATGTTGAGCCAACCATACCGCAAATTTGTTTCTCAACTTGTATATCGTGCAAATCTGGGTGTTGTTTGCAGCACACGGAACCATATAGGCCCAATTTTGAGTTCGCCAACCCAAGAACCCACGATCCAAAAAGTGGATATTTAGAGCATGCCAGCCCGATAACCTGCAATACATATTACATGTAATGTGTAATACATATCCAATCTTGAGTCTGCCAGGCCTGGAGTCCGTCTGTGGATTTGTATATCGTCAAACTCTGACTGTTGTTTGGAGTACATGGAACAATAGAAGTGCAATATTGATCCAGCCACCCCGCTCGCAAGTCCGTGATCCAAAAAAGTGGCTAAGTATGGAATAAGGGATCTGTACATGCTCAATAAAATGTCATGTCCATAGTTTATAAAAGTACATATTTAGTATGTATTTCTCCTTTCTCGAAGCTCGCCAGCGTTGGAGTCTGTCTGTCAATTTATATATCGCGGAACTCAATAGAAGTACAATGTTGAGCCAGCCAGCCAGCCCGCAAGTCTGCTTGTAAATTTGTATATCGTGAAATTCTAGGTGTTATTTGTAACGCACGGAACAATAGAGGCCTGCTTTTTATCCCACCATCCTGAGAACCCACGATCCAAAAAATGTACATGCTCTATAAAATCTCAGTCAGCCCGCAAGTTCGCATGTCAATTTGTATATCGCGGAACTCTGGGTACTATTTGTAGGACACAGAACAATAGAGGCCCATTTTTTAGCCCGCCAGGCGGAGAACCCGCGATCCACAAAGTGGTCAAATATGGAATGTGATATCCCTACATGCTCTATAAAATCTCATGCCCATACTTTATAAAGGTGCATATTTAGTTTTCCTTGCTTTGTACACATACTGGTCTGGTCACGACACAGTTGGTATTGCACATGAATTATGAAATATGCACCAGGAGTCCAACAGAGCACTTTCGTTTCCTTAGCCAACTTTATGCCCGCGGGTTCCCCGCTACGCGTTATCGAACTCTTATTCCCTGTGTTCTAAGTGTACATCTTGCATCAAAAACTTGGGTAATCCATGTCTATGCTCGCGGGTTCCCACACAATAGAGTGCTAGATTTCATTTCCATCTATATGTCTACATCACGAGTCCAAACGACCGCAATTCATTTTCATAGTTCACAAATTTTATGGTCGTGGGTTCCTTTGTGGGCGCCATCCACCTCTCATGCCTCGTGTGCGCGGTATACATTCTTTCGCCCGAAACTTCGGTGATCTACAATTAAACCCGGACTCGAAGCTTACGACTCATTTCATAACTTTGTTTAATTAAATTGTAGAATATCAATATTTAATATTAATTATTTAGTGCTTGAAAATAATGTTTTTAGATAATGTTAGCTATATAGCATATATGTTGTATGTTATACATGTAGACAATCGCAATCTTGAACCTGCCATTCCTGGAGTTCGTCTGTCAATTTGTATATCACGAAACTTTGGGTGCTATTTGTAGGACACGGAACAATAGAGGCTCAATTTTGAGCCCGCCAGCACGAGAACCCGCGATCGAAAAAGTGGTGATCCGTACATACTTTATAAAGGTGCATATTTAGTTTTCCCTCATTTGTACACATACTGCTCTGGTCACCACACAGTTGGTGTTGCACATGAATTATGAAATATACACCACGAGTCCGATCGAGTACTTTCGTTTCCTTAGCCAATTTTATGGTCGCAGGTTCCCGGCTACGCCTTATCGAACTCTCATTCCCCATGTTCCAAGTGTACATCTTCCATCCAAAACTTGGGTAATCCATGTCTATGGTCAGGGGTTCCTAGAGGATGGAGTGGCAGCTTTCATGTCCATCTATATCTCTACATCATGAGTCCAACCGACCGCCATTCATTTTCATAGTTCGCAAATTTTATGGTCTTGGGTTCCCTTGTCGGCACCATCCAGCTCTCATGCCCCGTTGGCGCGGTATACATCCTGCGCCCAAAACTTCAGTGATCTACAATTGGACCCAGACTCGAAGCTTGCGACTCATTTGATAATTTTGTTTAATTAAATTGTACAATATCAATATTTAATGTTTATATATGTGTGTGTGTGTGTGTGTGTGTGTGTGTGTGTGTGTGTGTGTCTTGTTTCTAAATCTTTAATGCTAACAGCTCATCGTGTAGGCATCGTCTAAATTTTCATTGATGGGCACAAGGCTCGAGAAGATCTGTTATTAATGTGCACTAAACCAATATTTGTGGAGGCTTTTGTTATCCCTTCCCAGTGTTAATTTCAAATACCATGGAATGCCATTCGGACGCCATCAGCTTGGTTCCTTCACGAAACCTCCAATCCTTAAATGTTCTTTGTCGTAACCACCACCTTTGCACTTCTAAGTATGCAATAATTAAGCTTTACTTCTAACATCTCACCGTACAACACGCATAGAGATTGTCATTAATGAGCGAAGAGCTCGAGGAGATTTTCCATTCGCACGCATTGAACCAACGTTTTCGGGGGGTTATATTATCCCCTCCATTTGTTCATTTCAACCAGCGTCTGGAGCAAACCGACATTTTCATAAACTACTGGCAGCAGCTCCACAGCAGTTTTGTAGAGATACAGTGAACATCTTCGGGCCTGAGGACCAGAACCACCACAGTAACAAAGCATCGCTCCAACAGCTTGCCACAGTAACAAAGCAACCAAAATTTCTTCAAATGGACGAGGTTCATCCTAAAATTGATAGTTCTCACAAGCTTCTCATACAGAAGAAGGGAAAAAGAATTGTAGGGGAGGCGGAGGAGCCCAAAATTTAGAGTGAAAACATGGATCTTGATGTTGATCTGGATAGCATATTCTCCAACCTTGATCAGTCGGGAGACGCGATTCACCATGGCTACCCAATGGACATAGTTGATACCAAATTTTTTTACGAATATGAATCCTTCGTATTCCAGAGTGTTGTTTTGGAAAGCGAATCTAAAAAAATAATTATTGAAAAAAGAGATGTAAAAAATAAGAAAAGAAAACATCGTTCAAAACTTGACCTTGCCAATATGCAGGCATCCAAAATCTCTAAACTTCACATGGCAACTGAATATTCTCTTCATGATTCCATTGGAGTGATTGAGGCCAAGAATTCCAGACTAAAGGACCGGATCAAGGAATTAGAGGAAGCTTTGTTTCCTATGTCATTGCTTGGCAGTCCTCCAAACAACACTCAGACTTCCGCGACATATAAATTGACAGAAGGACTCCAGGACTGGGGAGCTCAAGATTGTGATTGTTTACGGATGGGCATCCTATATAACATTATCTAAAAATATTATTTTCAAATACTAAATTATTGATATTAAATATTGATATTGTACAATTGAATTACATAAAATTATCAAAGGATGTTAAATCTCTTATTTTTTTAAAAATGAAGGAAACAAAAGAAAGTTTTTTTAAATTCTATCACCACAAGCATAACAACGACCAATTTGAATTTTAAGGCCCTCTTGTTGATATGATAGCACAATTTCACTTCGCACAATATGTATTCGTTGATTTCAAATTATTCTAGGAGATTAATTTTACCAAGTTCATCGATTAAGCAAAAAATGCTAAAATAACGACCAAATTCAATTTGAAGGGCCTCTTGTTGATATGATAGCACAATTGCACTTCGCACAGTATATATTCATTGATTTCAAATTATTCCAGGAGATTAATTTTAACAAGTTCATCGATTAAGGAAAAATGCTAAAACAAGCCACATACTACATTTGTGTCACAACGCCATAGAAATTATCAGGCGGATTTGCGGGCTAGTAGGCTAAGAAATTCAATTCTATTGTTATGTGTCCTCCAAACAACAGTCGGAGTTCCGCGATATACAAATTGACAGATGAAGCACACAACCAAGAACCAACTAAACTTCAGATAGGCCGCAAGCAAGTTCCCACAAGGTTCCATAGAGCAGGACACATCGACCTTTGCATCAAACAATTTGATATACAAAAAAAAGACGTGGCCGCATTTGTTTTCTCTTGCATCTGGTATATGTTCTCAATATAAAATAACCAGGGCCATGGGATATAAGGGGTTTGCCTCCATGCTTCCCATTTTTTGGAGCGAACAATCTTATGCGCATGCAATCCGAAGTAGTTGAGTCCAACGAACATTCTTCTGGATGTTGAAGAAATATTACAGAGACACATGAGGTATTTTCATTTCCTGCCAAAGTTTGATTTTTTTTTTTCCTTCTTCAATCGATATGCAAAATTGCATTGCCCTCATTTAAGGTGAATTTGTTGTGTATCTGAAGGTCCCGCAACATGTAGACACTGCGTGCATTTTTCTGTAGCTATGTTTCATACGACAATTATGCCAACTTAAAAAGCACATTTTGTAACAGAGGTTGCTTAATCGTACAATGCACGGTTGTGTTGCCCACGGTTCGGATGGCATCATTGACGTAATGTCCATATATAAATGGACATTTTTCACCGCATCACAGACAATTAATCGTATCATCACTTATCAAAGCGGAGGCAGAAGCAGGAGAGTTGCATTTCGCACATACAGGTTCAAAGGGGGTCGAGTACACATTGGTTGCAACTAAAACACCTTCAACCTGGGAACGCCAACATATGAATTAATACATTGAACAATATAATGCACAACTGCACCCTCCTCCCCCTCCCCTTAAAAAAATAAAAATAAAATAAAGCAGGCCGCAGAAATGTGTTGAAGGTTATTTGTATAAGCAAAGTGAGAATGATTTTGTGTATGTATATGCACAACAGTGGTAGAGATGGCTATTTTCTTCAGATCCTGTACTATATCTTCTCACAACTCTGTTACAAATGTTGCCTGGGTTGTCTGAAAGATCATTTCTCTAACATCCCTTTTCTTTGTTATATTTTTGAAGAGCATAAGTAGAATCTGCCCTTTATGCAATTGTTTCTCCATTGACAAAAAAAAAATTGAATATGTATCGAACAATTGCAGCTGCAACATGGAACAGTGCAATATTTATGTAACTTACCCTAGATACATGCACATGCGAAAGTAAAGGACAAAATTGAATATGAAAAGCGGTACCATTGCCTTATCATTGTCGAACTCTTCATCATTTATATGGAGAATGTTTTGTGAGACAAGTATTCTCGCCAGTGTGACAATTGCGCCAATCGTTCTGATTGGGTAAATATCATTGCTCTGTGTAAGTTGGTTGATAGTCGAGTTTGGAATGAAATGATATTTTGAACAAAGAAGGGAAATTGTTTTCACAATACTTGTTTCGTTGAGTGAAATAATTCGGTCACAGTCACCATGGTCATATACTGTTCTGGGAAATATATTAAAATTTGTAATGGATATCCCATTACCCGACAATATCTTTTCTACATGTTTATGGACAAGTTGTGGAGGAATGGTCAGTGTCACTGTCATCATGGTCTCCTTGTTTTTCATGTCAGCACGCATAATGGATCTCGTTTTGTTTGCCTTGTCCAAGTAGGTGCTATAGACAACCATTATGTCCCCGATGAACACTTGTCCAGTTCAGCGACTATTCAAGCCCTCTATTGATAGTACTTTGGATGTGACAACTCTAGACCTGGTGACAATTTTTGAACAGGAAAAATAAAGTGAATGGTGGTGTGCATTTTTTTTATTTTTTTTATTCTTCTTTTACTGGCATAAATCTATAAGTACACACATATCTTCGATGAACTATGCAGCCAAAGTTTTGCAACCACGCCTCTTACTCTATGGAACATGCAGCACGTTCGGTGTCTCGCTTGTACTTGTTGATACTTCTTGTGAACTGAAAACCATGTATTGTAGATGACATCAGCATATTCACCATGCCATA
Source organism: Picea sitchensis (assembly GCA_010110895.2). NCBI lineage: Eukaryota > Viridiplantae > Streptophyta > Pinopsida > Pinales > Pinaceae > Picea > Picea sitchensis. The sequence continues at coordinate 176,742 of SNQJ01S0017821.1, read as the reverse complement.
GATGAATATATAGCCGAGGATATTTGTTCGCTAAACATAGTAAGAGCAGAGCGTATGCATCTTTACCTTTGGCCTTGTCGAACTGTTGATGTCTGGGATGACTGACTACTCATGCCCATGTCACTGGTCCAACTTTTTCCGATGCAAGCATGTGCAGATGAACATCAGGACTAAGCAATCATATGCATTGTATATTGTCCATCAAAAGGACTAAGTAACCATAAAATTGTATGCATCTGATTTTTTTAACTGGAAAAATGTTTAATAGTAAACAAGGCGTGAAGGCGGGGCACCACGCCCAATCTGTATATCACGGACCCCCGGAAGCCAGGGGAGAAATATTGAACCTGTTAGCTCAACACCCGCAACCGATAAAGTGGGTAACTATGGAATAAGTTAGAAGTGCAACCATAGATGTGAAATCGTTAGTTTGCCAACCGACACACCAAGGCATTTTCGGAAAGAACACTAAGCAGATGAATTAGAAAACAAAAGGGATAATAGAACATGGGAAAAGTAGAAATAGGGAGGGCAGAAAGGCCCATTGCTGCCAAGCCATGGTTTTCAAGTATAATATTATATGCCCCCACCTGGTTTGTATATTTAATTTACCAGCACAGTTGGTATACCTTTTAGAAGATTGTACCACAAAACCCTCTGTTGTTGCACAGAAAAATTCATCTTCATGTCCAACCATCATGTTTTTTCCAAGGTAATGCAATGGACATGAAGGCAAGTTAGTATGAAGACAGACATCTAAAATAAAGAGAAACAGGTCTATTTACCCGCCAAAGAATCCATCGTCCTCTCCAGCCATTTTGTTTGTTTAAATGCAGCAATGCAGTGAAAACACGACGAACATGAAATAGGTTAGTATGCAGGAAGGCATGTAATGAAGATAACTTATAATGAAGACATACATGTAAAAGAAAGAAAAACATGGTTATTTACCCGCGAAAGAGCCCATCATCATCTACAACCATTCTATTTGTTTAAATGTAGAAATGCAGCGAAAACACAACGGACATGAAGCAGGTTAGTATGCAGGAAGGCATGTAATGAAGATAAGTTACCATTTAAGAAGGCACGCAACATGTACATATAATAAACTAGGTGAACACATATACAGACAATAAATGAAATACAAAACAACGCAATATGAAATAACAGTACAAGCATGCACCTTTCTATATCCTATTCAACCAATGCAGTCAAGACGTCGTCATTTTCTCCAGCTATTCTGTTTGTTTGAATGTGGGAACACAAAAAATACAATGAACATGAATGGAAGATGGTATGCAGTGGAGAACAAGAAATATGCACATACAGTAAAAGAGACTCAACGAACAGTTTAAAAGATAGGCAGAAACATGAACCTTTGCGCTTCTCCATCCATAGTTGTAAATGTGTAATTTTTTTTCCCCTGCCCAAAATATATTACAAGCCACAAAATATCACGATATTGCATGGTCGTAGCTAAACGATTTCTGGTTTTTTGTGGCAAAATTATCTAGATATGCTTCCACCGACGGAAATACATGTTCTTTATCCTCTACATAGACGGTTGTGCCCACGATACAAGATTTTTGTTTTTCGTTGCAAACTACCCAAACATGCTTCCAAACATCGAAATATAAGCTTGCAGAATCTTTCTTGTACATATCATATCTCAAGTACAACACAAATTGTGTCGTGTGCACACCAGTCTATGTAGAGGACAAAGAACATGTAATGTCATATGGGCACGTCTGACCATACATGGTTTATAAATGTAGCCTGCATATGCTTTCTTCTAAAAAAAATCAGCAGATATTGCAATTTCATATGTAATTCTCGAACAATTTTGCATCCAACTATTTTCTTTCATGCCAACACTGAATGATGCAGGAGCATCCACAACCCATCAAGCGAGCCAGCGCATGGAGAGAGAGACAGCTGGACAAGCCAGCAAATCACTTTTTGAATATTACCTTGATAATGGTTGCGCCAAACATTAATGTGTCGATGTGATGAAGCGCACTTGTACATTGTAACGGACCTTGAGCAGATAAGCTCTCGTCCTTAGGTAGCTGAGGCATTTATTAGATTTAATGCAAGTAGATAAATTAATTAAGTCTAGATTAGACAGTTTTTCTTTCGAGAGGGAAAACGGAATATAGGCACCCTCCTTTGTATTATTGTGATTATTCAGATTATTGAGATTAGCAGCATTAGCATTCAGGAGCAAGGAGAGAGAAAAGCAGAGAATTGGTGAAGAATCCCCATGTACAGATATTGAATTAATAGGAAAGCTTTGATTCAATTCCATGGCTGTGATTATTCTCTGTGTGTTGTTGATAATATGCTATTGCATATTTGCTTCTTGTTTTGCCTATCTTCTATATGTTGCGTATGTGATTGCAATACAGGTTCGATATATGAGGGAATGAAGGAATGAGTTTCAATTGTTTCTCTGTCTAAGCCAGGAGATTCCTGCATAGAGTGCAGTGGAATTCCTCCGCATAGAGTGCGTTGAGGAGGCTGGACAGTTAAACTCTCATTCTCGTTTGCCCAGAAGTTGTATTGAGTTATTCGAACCGTACGGGTGAAGTGCAGGTTTGATTGTAGTCTCAGAGGCGAGTCTGAGGAAAGGGAGACGAGGACTTTTGTTGCAGGGGAGTGCACAGAGTCCAGACGAACTCAACACTTCGAGAGTTTTTGAAGTTTGAGAGTGAGCAGTGGAAGCTCAGGAAAGATAGGCCTTCAAAGTAGTCGAAGAGCAGTGGTGAGAATATCCGTGGAACGGGTCGCAAGGAGAAGCGAGCAGGTTGGCGGATGGGTCTCGTAGAGAGACGTTCTTATTCAGGACTTGCGCAAGGAGGAAAAGTGGACGTGAAGTCTGCGGCGCAACCGGAAGAAAGCTCAAAGCTCAGATTTGATAGAAGTCGTCGACCACAAGGAGAGTGACTCGTCTCGTGGATCGGACGCATCGGGAGTTCACGAGGTAAGACTCCTACTTTTCGAAAAGGAGATCGTGAGATCGCGAGAAGTGAAGTCCCGCCAATCTCGTGTATAGTGTGGGTCATAGTCGGGTGACGTAGCAGGCCCTCTCGGGACATCGGGTCTCGGAAGTAGAAGGGCGGTGAGATTGGTCTCGCGAGGGGCGAGGAAGCGAGAGGCGAGATAGCAAGTTATCGGCATCTCGGTGTTTCGGATCTCAGGGGTTGGGATCCCGAAGGTATAGTGACGCGAGTCGCGATAGCGCGAGGTTCCGATACGCCGAAGGAAGGTCAACGTTGACCAGAGACATCGGGTCTCGGGGATCCGAGGGTCTAATATTCAGTTGTTAAATTCGCGAAGTCGCGAAAGTCGATCCCCCGATAACCAAGGAAGGGAGGATCGCGCGAGTGGAGAGTCACTGTGGGTACGAAGGATTCCCGCGAGGGGAACAGAAGAACCTTTGCATTCTCTGGGCCGAGAGAAGAGAAGGTCCTGGTGAGAGCGGGTTGGATTGTGAGGGTTGCGACCTTGCACCAGAGTGGTATCAGAGCGGGAGAAGGAGTTCTCTTTGTTCCGGTAGCAGAGAGAGGCAGAAGATATAATGTCGCCCAGAAGAGAGAGGCAGTCACCTGATCGTGAAGACAGGGATGCACGAAGAAGGGGTAGGCTAGCAGGTAACCCAGAGATGGAACGCCAGATGTGAGATCTCCGAGCAAGGATGGAGGATATGGAGACTGCGCAGAGACGCGGAACTGGCGCTGGGGAGTTCAGCGATTCCGAAGTTGAAGAGGAAGCTGGACATGAGGCAGAAGAGGTCACAGCGGAGGATGCCTCAACAGAGAGGTTGATCAGAGCTATCGCCAGGATGAGCTCGAAGACAAAGATGGGCATTCCCGTCTATGAGGGAAGTCTAAATGCAAAAGAGTTGTTGGATTGGATCCGAGCACTCGACACCTACTTCGATTATGAAGACATCGAAGAGGACAAGAAGGTAAGGCATGCAGTTACCAAGTTGAAAGGACATGCAGCCTTATGGTGGGATGAATTGCAGGTGGATAGGCGCTGCAAAGGAAAACAGAAGATCAAGAGCTAGGATCGGATGATCGCCAAGATGAAGGCGAAGTTCATTCTGAGAGACTACCAGATCACTCTGTTCAGGCGCATGCAGAACCTGAGGCAGAAGCTGATGACGGTGAAAGAGTACACCGAACAATTTTATAGGCTCAACATTCGAGCTGGTCATCGAGAGAGTGATGATGAAAAGGTGGCGAGATATCTGAATGGTCTCAGGTATGACATTCAGGATGAATTGAGCATGGTGACCATCCGCACAGTTGAGGATGCGTACCAGATGGCTCTGAAAGCCGAAGAGAAGCTGAGCCGCAAGCAGGGACAGTGAGGGCGAGGCAGGAGTCAGCCCAGAGGCAAGGTAGTTGCCCAGGAAAAATATCAGAAGCCCAAGGAGGATTGGCAGAAGCCTCAGGGTAGAGTGGAGAGAGGTGGTACCTCACAGCAGAGGCAGCCACAAATTGAACAAAGGCAGCAATATGCTGAGCCGAGGAGGCAGCATACCGAGCAGGGTGGCGGATATGCTAACGCCAACGTAATTCCTCGTACCCGAGGTAGAGGTAGAGGAAGATGTGGAATTATCACATGTTTCACATGTGGAAAAGATGGACACAAAGCCGTTGACTGTCCAGACAGGAAGCCGGACAGAAGTGAAGCTCACATCACTGAGGCGCAGAGGCGTGATGATGAGGATGAAGACACTGGAAGTGGCAAATCGTTGACAGTGCACAAAGTTCTCTTGAAACCTGAGAAAGAGGTGGAGGAGACAGCGCAAAGATGTCGACTGTTCTGGACGACTTGCAATACCAAGGGCTGGAAGTGCAAGGTAATCGTGGACAGTGGAAGCACCGATAATCTCGTTTCGACCGAGATGGTGGAAAAACTGGAGCTGGAAACAACTAAGCACCCGAGTCCATATAAAGTCTCGTGGTTACAAAAAGGACACCGGGTAAGTGTCACTAAACAGTGCTTAGTTAAATTTAAAATTGGGAATTACCATGATGAGATTTTGTGTGATGTCATTCCCATGGACGTATGCCACATATTGTTGGGTAGACCATGGCAGTATGATAGAAATGTTGTTCATGAAGGAAGGATGAACACATACACCTTGGAGAAGGATGGGAGAACACACAGATTGCTTCCGATAAAGGATAAGGTGGTTAAGCCGGAAGTGAACAACACGATACTTCTCATGAGTGGGAAAGAACTTCTCACAGAGCTGGAGAAGGATGAAAATCCACAATTCTTTGTTGTCAGGAAACCGAGAATCGTTCTGACAAGCACAAGAGTGGACGACTTGCCGGAAGAGATTCAGGAACTGCTGGGAGAGTTCGCTGATATCATCGTGGACGAACTACCGCGTTCGTTGCCACCGATGAGGAGTGTGAGTCACCACATTGACCTCATACCCGGAGAAAGTTTGTCGAATAAGGCAGCGTACAGATTGACACCTCAGGAGAATGAGGAGGTCAAAAGACAGGTACAAGATCTGCTTGACAAGGGACTGGTCAGAGAGAGTCTGAGCCCGTGTGTTGTTCCGACGGTACTGAGTCCGAAGAAGGATGGAGGTTGGAGGATGTGTACAGACTCCAGAGTGATAAATAAAATCACCATCAGGTACAGGTTTCCACTGCCGAGAATGGATGACTTGATGGATTGCCTGAGTGGGGCAAATTATTTTTCGAAAATTGATCTCAAAAGTGGATATCATCAGATCCGGATGAGGGAAGGAGATGAATGGAAAACAGCATTCAAAACAAATGAGGGTTTGTACGAATGGTTGGTCATGTCGTTTGGGTTGACAAACGCGCCGAGCACTTTTATGAGGCTGATGAATGAAGTCCTGAGGGAATTCATCGGTAAGTTTGTGGTCGTGTATTTGGACGACATACTGATTTTCAGTAAGACAAGGGTTGAACACTTGAGGCACTTAGCCATTGTGATGAGAAGGCTGCAGCGGGAGAAGCTGCTGATAAATTTGAAGAAGTGTTCGTTCATGCAGAAAGAACTCATTTACTTGGGTTTTGTAATCTCGGCGAATGAATTGAAGATGGATCCTGAGAAGGTAGAAGTAATCAGGAATTGGCTATCACCGAGGAATGTTTTTGAGGTAAGGAGCTTTCATGGATTGGCTAGTTTCTACCGAAAGTTCATTCGAAATTTCAGTGGAATTAGCGCAGCGATGATGGATACCGTGAAGAAGCGGCATAAAAATTTTCATTGGACAGCCGAGGCTGAAAGGAGCTTCACTCTGTTGAAGCGAAAGATAACAGAGCAGTCGATTATGGTGCTGCCATATTTTCAAAAGACCTTCCAAGTGAAGTGTGATGCCAGTGGGTATGTTGTTGGAGGGGTCCTGAGTCAGGATGACAGACCTGTTGCATACTACAGCGAGAAGTTGGATGATGCAAAGCTGAAGTACTCCACATACGACAAATAGTTCTATGCCATTATACAGGCATTGAAAAAGTGGAGGCATTACTTGATACCCAAAGAATTTGTTTTGTACAGCGATAATCACGCATTGCAGTTTGTGAGTCAACAGGGGAAGTTGAACCAGAAGCATGCGAAGTGGGTAGAGTACATGCAGAATTTCACATTCGTGATAAAGCACATTTCGGGGACTGCTAACAAGGTGGTTGACGCCTTGAGCAGGAAATGTTTATTGTTGCAGGAGTTTAGAGTCAACACCTTGGGTTTTGAAAATCTGAAGGATATGTATGCAGGTGATGCAGATTTTGCAGAAGCGTATGAAGCAGCTGAGAATCCAGTTCTCGGAGATCGAACTCCATGGATTGATTTCATGATCCAGGATGGATTGTTGTTTCGGGACAATCAGTTGTGCATTCCAGATTGCTCCATGAGAGAGAATTTGGTGAAGGAAAAACACAGCGGAGGCTTAGCATGTCATTTTGGGCATGACAAAACATTCGCCAAGCTGAGCGAATCGTATTACTGGCCAGGCATGCATACCGATGTCAAACGATTTGTTGACAGATGCAGGATATGTCAACATGCAAAGGGCCGAAAGCAGAATGCTGGGTTATATCAGCCATTGCCCATACCTGAGAGGCCATGGAAAGCCATCAGTATGGATTTTGTGTTGGGTTTACCGAGAACACAACGAGGAGTTGATTCCATCTTTGTGGTGGTGGACAGGTTCTCAAAGATGGCACATTTTATTCCGTGTCATAAGACCAGTGATGCAACCCACATCGCAAATTTATTTTTCAAAGAGATTGTGCGATTGCATGGATTGTCGAGGAGTATAGTCTCGGATCGGGACACGAAGTTCATAGGTCATTTTCGGAGGACGCTATGGAAGAAACTGGGTACTAATTTGGCTTTTAGCTCAGCATACCATCCACAGACAGATGGACAGACGGAAGTGGTTAATAGAATCCTGGGGGATTTATTGAGGAGCCTGGTTGCGGAGCATCACAGCAATTGGGACCGTATCCTACCACAGGCAGAATTCGCGTACAACGATTCGGTGAATCGGAGTACAGGTAAGAGCTCGTTCCAAATTTTGTATGGGACACAGCCAAGAGGAGTTTCTGAGCTCAGGGAGTCAGAACAGGATGAAACTAGCAGCGCGAGAGCTGAGGAGTTTGCGGAAGTGATGAAAGAACTTCACGCGGAGGTGAAGCAGCGACTACAGAAGTCCAACCAAGAATATAAGCGCAGAGCCGATTAGAGGAAGAGACAACTTCAGTTTGAAGTTGGTGACATGGTTCTGGTGCACTTGAGGAAAGAAAGGTTCCCAAGGGGAACATATAACAAGCTCAAGATGAAGAAAATTGGGCCATGCAGAGTCCTGAAGAAGTTCGGGGAGAATGCATATGAGCTTGAGTTTCCAGAGGGCATCGGGATATCTCCGATTTTCAATGTTTCGGATTTATACCCATACAGGGCTGATGAAGCAGACACTGGAACTGAGGAACCGGTGATCCAGTGGCAAAAACAATTACCGGTTGCACAGAAACCGCAGATGGAGTGCATACTGGATAAGCGAGCAGGAAAGAAGACCAGGCGGAAGCAGTATTTTGAATACCTGGTGAAATGGAAGAATCACCCAGTGGAGGATGTCAGCTGGGAAACAGAGACAGTCATACAGAAGCATGGTCACACTGTGCAGGAGCTCATGGACAGGAGCCCATGAATTATTTTGAGTCGAGGAGTATGATGCAGGAGCATCCACAACCCATCAAGCGAGCCAGCGCGTGGAGAGAGAGACAGCTGAACAAGCCAGCAAATCACTTTTTGAATATTACCTTGATAATGGTTGCGCCAAACATTAATGTGTTGATGTGATGAAGCGCACTTGTACATTGTAACGGACCTTGAGCAGATAAGCTCTCGTCCTTAGGTAGCTGAGGCATTTATTAGATTTAATGCAAGTAGATAAATTAATTAAGTCTATATTAGACAGTTTTGCTTTCGAGAGGGAAAACGGAATATAGGCACCCTCCTTTGTATTATTGTGATTATTGAGATTATTGAGATTAGCAGCATTAGCATTCAGGAGCAAGGAGAGAGCAAAGCAGAGAACTGGTGAAGAATCCCCATGTACAGATATTGAATTAATAGGAAAGCTCTGATTCAATTCCATGGTTTTGATTATTCTTTGTGTGTTGTTGATAATATGATGTTGCATATTTGCTTCTTGTTTTGCCTATCTTCTATATGTTGCGTATGTGATTGCAATACAGGTTCGATATCTGAGGGAATGAAGGAATGAGTTTCAATTGTTTCTCTGTCTAAGCCAGGAGATTCCTGCATAGAGTGCAGTGGAATTCCTCCACATAGAGTGCGTTGAGGAGGCTGGACAGTTAAACTCTCATTCTCGTTTGCCCAGAAGTTGTATTGAGTTATTTGAACCGTACGGGTGAAGTGCAGGTTTGATTGTAGTCTCAGAGGCGAGTCTGAGGAAAGGGAGACGAGGACTTCTGTTGCAGGGGAGTGCACAGAGTCCAGACGAACTCAACACTTCGAGAGTTGTTGAAGTTCGAGAGTGAGCAGTGGAAGCTCAGGAAAGATAGGCCTTCGAAGTAGTCGAAGAGCAGTGGCGAGAATATCCGTGGAACGGGTCGCAAGGAGAAGCGAGCAGGTTGGCGGACGGGTCTCGTAGAGAGACGTTCTTATTCAGGACTTGCGCAAGGAGGAAAAGTGGACGTGAAGTCTGCGGCGCAACCGGAAGAAAGCTCAAAGCTCAGATTTGATAGAAGTCGTCGACCACAAGGAGTGTGACTCGTCTCGTGGATCGGACGCATTGGGAGTTCACGAGGTAAGACTCCTACTTTCCGAAAAGGAGATTGCGAGATCGCGAGAAGTGAAGTCCCGCCAATCTCGTGTATAGTGTGGGTCATAGTCGGGTGACGTAGCAGGCCCTCTCGGGACATCGGGTCTCAGAAGTAGAAGGGCGGTGAGATTGGTCTCGCGAGGGGCAAGGAAGCGAGAGGCGAGATAGCAAGTTATCGGCATCTCGGTGTTTCGGATCTCGGGAGTTGGGACCCCAAAGGTATAGTGACGCGAGTCGCGATAGCGCGAGGTTCCGATACGCCGAAGGAAGGTCAATGTTGACCAGAGACATCGGGTCTCGGGGATCCGAGGGTCTAATATTCAGTTGTTAAATTCGCGAAGTCGTGAAAGCGATCCCCCGATAACCAAGGAAGGGAGGATCGCACGAGTGGAGAGTCACTGTGGGTACGAAGGATTCCCGCGAGGGGAACAGAAGAACCTTTGCGTTCTTTGGGCCGAGAGAAGAGAAGGTCCTGGTGAGAGCGGGTTGGACCGTGAGGGTTGCGACCTTGCACCACTGAAGCACTAGCAAAATCTCACAGCAGAACAGATATCAACCTTGGTAGACAGGGCAAATAACACAACTGCATGTCGACTCGTGGGTGCAGGGGTTGGACACCATAAAGCGCCCCAAAAACAATAACAATCCAAAAAAAAAAAAAAACAGCTCCAACCATCGTCGTTGGACCCCAACCCTACAAGGTCGAATCAAATAAAAGAAAACACCAAGCACCAAACTAGCGAGAAAGCACGAACAGGCCAAACTGCACCCCCATGTCCCTAAACTGTAAACCCGAGGCAAACAAACACAACCAGCAACCCACGAACCAATGAACCATCAAGAACCATTGAACTAGCAAACAACATATGTATCTCCAACGACTACGAAATTGTAGCCGAAGCACAAAAGGAACCAGAAACACGCGACGACCATGCCACTATAAATAAGCAAACATTCTTACTTGCAAACTACAAACACTGAACAGCAAACAATGAATCTAAAATGAAACTATGGCATGGAAACTTACTCTGAAACAATGAAATGCAGAGGCACAGGTTGAATCGTGAACGAAACAACAAGAAGTAGCAATCGACGAACCAGCGAAGAAGAAGAACTCACCGAACCAGTAAACAATGTATGTAGCTTCAATGATGACAAAATTGCATTCCAAAGGTAGAAGAAGGATGAAACATACAATGCCTATTGAACTGGCGGTGGACAACAACACCGTGCAAAATCACTGCAACATTGTATGGAAAATTTCCAGAAAAAATGTACTCCGAGAAGCGTATTTAGATAAACATTTAAGGTTGTCAGGTTGTCTAAGGACCTTGTGGTATGCAAACATTTAAACTGTCAGGCCTGTTGGAGGACCTCGCATCATGTAAACATTTAAGTTGTCGGGCCTATTGAAGCATCTCAAAAAAAGTGTCAATACATTTCAATACAAATACATGCGGCAAGCACGTTATAAACTTTGGAATTCTCAATCACTATAAATCTTGGATATCAAAACATTTCAATATGATTAGTACAAATAAAAACTTAGGGATATATTGAGCTAGCAGAAAATGCTAATACAAACATTCGAACTAATGCTAGCATTAATCCACCTTCAAGCAATATACACGGAAAATATATTATTCAAAAAGACTGTATACGATAAAAAGTTTTGATATGTTGCCATATAAAACATTGGGAATAGCGAAGTCGACGATAACACCTCTAATCTCTTATCCAAACAGATCAATACATATATGGTACTTTTTATTATATAAAAATATATGTTTTTAATTCCCTAGCTCCAACAATAGGTATTATGCAAATATTTATGGTCAAAGGACAAACTAATATGTAGTCAACGAATTATCGATCGATATAGTCCCTCTATGCCTACGACAAGGACTAATAATTATATTCTTAAGATTTAAGAATTTCTATTATAGAAGATATTTCACTTTATAACTATAAACTTTGTTATGTTAGTGATGTTTGTTGGTTTGACTTTTGAAGTGGTTTATATGTACAATGGTGTTTAAATTATATTAAAATAGTAATATGCAAATTTAAATAATTGTATTATGTTTGTAATTTTAATAAATTTAATTGAAAAAAAAATAGATATAATAATAATAAAAAATTGAATCATAATAAGATTTTATAATAAAATAAATTAATATAAATTTATTTAATTACTAAAAGTAATTCCATGCCCATGCCAGGTTTATGCCTACACATTACCCAGAGAGAGAGCATGAATGAGTTAATCAACCACTTGAAACAAAACAAAAATATGAGTCCTTATTTACCTCACAAGGCATCATATTAATTACACGCTCAATTTTGCTGCATCGTTACAAAACATGGTTGTAGCGTCACTTTAAGCATTAAATGTAGTATAAATTTTCTAGTCAAAAAAATCAATTTTCTAGAGCATAAGAAGGACATTGTTTTTGCATCATATCTTTCAACGCGTATTTATGTGGGTGTCGTGTTAGCAACCAAAAATTCGATGCCAAATGCTTTTTCAAGTCAAAATAGCATCATATTGTATCGCGTAATAGTGCAAAAAAACACTTTTGCATCTATGTTGCCTTAGGTATGTGTTATGTGTTAGCATCTCATTGAGTCTATTTGTGCACCAATATTATTTGTAAAGTGTCATTTTTATGTCGAGATGATTAACGTTGTTGTTGCATCATAGAACTTTTGTGTCACACTCTGCGTTCTTAAATGTGTTTTTTAACATTGTAATAAATACGCTTTGCAACGTGTCATTTTAACATCAAATTTGTATCATAATTATAATTAATGTTTTAATTATTATTATTATTATTATTAATTTAATGATATTGATTATTTGATTTTTTATTTAACTAATTATTATTTTTAATTAATCTAATTAGTAATGCTAGTAACAATAATTATTATTATGTCAATTGGGTCTATCATGGGAGATGAGGGAGGAGAAATGATGTTTTACTCACTTGGTCATAAATCTTGTCAATTAGAGAAATTTTGAGGTTAATAATGGACCTCAAAACGAAAAACATGTGTTGGACAGGTATTTTGGATGCAATTTTGAGAAATATCCTAAGGGTTGAGAACATGTGCAGTAAAGGCATGTTCAGGATCGGAGTGCGCAGTAAAGGAATATTCAAGATCAGAGTGCACAATAAAGGCACATCCAAGATCAAAGTGCGCAGTAAAAGCGCAATTGGCGACGCATAAGAAGATAAAGTAGGAAAAGCAGTATGCAGGTAAAAAGGAAGGAAAAGCAACATCTAGACATGAAGGCAGGAAAAGCATGCACGAACTATGTGTTGTCATAAGTTGTAATGAGTCATAATGAGTTGTCATAGGGTTTTGGGATAAGCTAGTAGGGTTTTGAGCCCTAAACTCAATGTATAAATATGTAATAGGTTGGGAAGAATAGGGTGGTTGTCGTTGCTGAGAGAATAGACCGAGAATGAGAGAAAGCCTATGCTTGAAGGTGTAGGGGAGAGTTTGTAAAGAGAGGCTTGCACTGCATAGTGGCTAGGTGGGATGAGGAATGATATCATGATGTATCTATTGTAGAGAAGTGTGCAAGCCTGAGATGATTGCATGAAGAATAATAAAGAATCCAATCATTGTGGACGTAACCCAAGGATTAGGTGAACCATGCTAAATTCTTTGTCTGAATGTATCTTTTTATGTGATTGTTCATGGATGTTATGTTTATGCATGATTAGATCTAGCTCTGAGCAATACGCAGTAATTATAAATGTTCCAGTGAATGGTCTATGTTGCAATTTGCATTATAATGGTGTTGTATAATTGAGTTTACCAATTAACCAAGGGATAAGAGACACAAAATAGTGTGCACGGGGTATATAAGTATTAATGAACATGTCGATGACCTCACATCCCCTCATCCCTACAGAAACTTGGTTCTTACAGTCCCAGTAGATACCTCAGTTGAGACTTTCCTTGCATGCAGGTGATGTTGAAAGGGTCAGTATTTGAGGGTTTTGTTGGCTAGATAACTTGAACCTAGGGTCTTATAACCACGTGCCAACAAATGGTTCTGTTACCGGGACCCAGAATTTGTGATTGAGGGAATTTTTTGGAGGCTGACTAAGAAAGAGATCATCGAATGGTTGGAAAGGAAGGAACAAAAATTTACCCAATGAGAGAATAGAACCCCTCGGATGAGCGATGAACAATGGTTTCAACAGTATGTGTTTACAGAGTTGCATGAGATTTTATTGGTGAATTTCTTATTATTTTGATTGAATGGTTACAAACATTAGTGGAGAATACTGAAAGATGTCGTACTGCAACGCCGAGGAATTGGACTCCTGAATTGGTAAGACAATTGAATTTTGTAAGTAATAAAACTTCTCGTGTAGTTAATTTATGGTTGAACAGTGTTAGGAACCAAATATCAATATAGCATAGAAAAACCTCAAAACAAGTACTCAACGCCTTGAAAAAGAGAGAAATCCAGATAATAAGACTTTTCGAGGGGGCAACCTCCTTATGCCCACATAAATGTTCAATTACAAGATGATTCCAAATGATAATGTCTCCTTGGTATATATAGGAGACTAGGAGGCATAATTACAACTAAAAGCAGACATAAATAAAATAACATTACTAATGTAATATGCCCCAATTAAGGGGTAATGAGCCACTATTTAGGGCTTAGCATGCCCCTCCCCTTGAGACAAGTGTTGTCTGCAACGCTTGAGTAAATCTGGACGCTTTTGTATAAAAGACTCATCTTCCCAAGTGGAATCTCCAGCCGGTAGTTTCCTCCATTTAATGAGATACTCTGAAATGGATCTATTCTTCAGCTGGTGAATTCTTGTGTCATTAATAGCTTCAGGCTCCAATATGATTTTTCCTTCCTCGTCAAGTTCTGGAAATATAGTTTGAACTAGGATCTTGTCACCTATAACCTTCCTTAAGCATGAAACATGGAAAACTGGGTGTCCTTGTGAAGATGCAGGCAACTCCAATTTGTATGCCATGGTGCCAATCTTTTGCAACACCTTATAAGGGCCATAGTACTTTGGTGTTAATTTATTATGCTTCTTGGCTTGCTTGAGGGACATCTATTTGTATGGTTGTAGTCTTAAAAACACCCAATCCCCTACTTCAAAACTTCTTTCACTATGATGTTGATATGCTTGTTGTTTCATGTGATTATGTGCCATGGTCAGGTTGTCCTTCAATATTTGGAGAACTTGTTGTTAATGCTCGATGTGATCTTCCACTGCTTGAACCTTGGATTTTTCTTTTAGAGAAGAAGTGATGGACGGAGGATGGTATCCATAGAGTGTCATAAATGGTGTCATTTTTGTTGCAGTATGAAAGGAAGTGTTATACCACCATTCTGCCA
>SNQJ01S0017821.1:141968-152117 GCA_010110895.2 Picea sitchensis | reverse complement strand
AAATGGTATATGTGTTGCAGAAGTTTAGACATTATTTGTTGGGTTCTCATTTTAAGATGTATACAGACCATTTTGAACTAAGATACTTAGTGAACAAGCCAGTGTTGGGGGGGAGAATATGCAGATGGTTGTTGTTGTTCCAAGAATATGATTTTGAGGTTGTTATGAAACCAGGGAAGTTGAATGCATGACCAGATCACTTATCGTGCATATTATCAGGAGAAGATGTAGGGAATCTAGATGACAACTTCCCTAATGCGCAGTTATTTGCAATAAAAATGGTGGACGACTACTTCAGAGACATTGTGCAGTTTTTAAGTACAAGAATATCCTCGTCAGACATGACAGTTGCACAGAAGAAATAGTTAGTGGTTAAATCAGTGGACTACCAACTAATTACAGGGAACTTATACAAGTTAGGTGCAAATGAAATATTAAGACGATGTGTGTTAGAGCATGAAAGGCTAAAGATGCTCTCAGAAGTGCACGAAGGAATTGTAGAAGGACACTACGCAAGTAAAGTGACCACACAGAAGAATTAGTGCGCAGATCTCTGGTGGCCCACATTTCAAAAGGATGCTAACGAATACTATCAGGCATGTGATATTTGTCAAAGGGTGGGAAAACCATCCATAAGGGTTGAGATGCCTTTGCACCAATAGGTTACGTTGCATGCATTTGATAAATGGGCAATAGACTTTGTTGGACCAATCAACCCACCAACAAGAATATCATGAGCTAGGTATATAATCATTGTGACAGAGAGTATTTGACCATATGGGCAGAAGCAACACCAGTCACAGACTGCACCGTGAAGATTGATGTGTAGTTTCTATTTGATAATGTAGTTACATGATTTGGATGCTCACGCAGTCTACTGAGTGATCAGGGGACACACTTCCTGAATAAGACAATTGCAACATTGAATGAGGAATTTCAAATTCATCATCAGAGGAGTATGTCGTATCACCCTCAGGCCAATGGGACTGTAAAAGCTTTTAATAAAATTATAGAGAATGCTCTGACAAAGATCTGCAACGTAGGAAGGGATAATTGGGACTTGAGGATCCCTACAGTATTATGGGAATATAGGACTACAAGTAAAAATTTGACCGGACACACACCTTTTAGGTTGGTCTATGGGAAATAAGTAGTAATGTCGATGGAGTTTATTGTGACTAGCCTGCGCATTGTAGCAGTTACTGATATTTCGGAATATGGCGTAGTAGAGGAGAGATTGTCACAATTGCTACAACTTGAGGAAGTCTGATTTGTCATAGGGTTCCATCAACAAGTTTAGAAGGCCATAGAAAATGCATGGCATGATAGACATATTAAACAAAAAAAGTTTCAAGTGGGGCACTTAATATTACTATACGACAGCAAGTTCATGCAGCATCCAGGAAAGTTTTGAATGCATTGGTTAGGACCATACGTGATTAAGTATGTGACAGAGGTAGGTGTTGTGCAGACGAAAATGTTGAATGGTGAAGTCCTCGGAGGAATCGTGAATGGCAGTCGGCTGAAACTTTATAGGGACGGTCAACCTTCCGTGCACTAGGATGAATTGTGCAAGAACGAGTGTACCATAGTAGTGTATTATAGTAGGAAAAAATACAAAAAGAAATAAAAAGTGGAAAAAGAAATAAAAAGTGGAAAAAGAAAAATAACATAAAGTAACCAAGTAAAGGCGTGTAAGAACTAGGAAGTTTGAACTGTTAACCCGAGGTCCAAGGCGCAAGATTGAAACATGCATATGTAAGTGCGCAGAAGAAGTGAGTGTCGCGCAGATGGAGGAAACTACGTCGAGCAAGGATATTACATGCAGAAGCCAGAAAAAATGCGCATAACATGACCGATGACCATTAAAGGCATTAAAAGGCTGAAACGACGATTAAAAATCATTAATGACAAGGCATAATGACGACGCATAGTCATAAATGGAAAACGGTGTCCGGGATCAAGACAAACTGGCGATATGAGGCAAAAATATAGCGAAAAAAATGGTAACAAAGTAGCATTAAATCACACATTGAGTACACAACTTGTGGATTAGACCATTAGTGCAAGCATGAACATACAAGGACAATTGTCGAAGGGTTATAAAATCACACCAGGGGCCGACAGAGAAAGGGTATTTTCATTCATAAGCATTGTGAGAATACAGAGCAGAACACAGGCGAACCAAAGCTGACACAGATCAGTTGTAGAGTCAAAAAATGGGAGCATTATTCGGAGAGATAAATGGCACCACCAAAAGTTGGGGCACTAGCTGCCACATCATGAAACCCATCCTACATGCGACCACCAATTGCACCAGAATTCAAGGAAACGCCTGGAGCTTCGAATTTGCAACCGAGATTTCCCAGGGATTACATATTGTCGTGAAAGGACACCGCACCACAGGTTAGACTTCCCAAGGACACCAAGTACCCACTGGTTACGCAAGAAATACCACCTGGTGTCATTATTGAAGGGGACCTGATGGGAAAGGTCATTGCTTTGAAGTTTTCAGACCATGACATAAAATATGCACAGGAGTTTCCCGAGTTAGCACAGGACAAGTATTTACACACTAAAAGTGTACCAGGGACAGGTGCAATATTGGTCGAGCCACAGAGCTGAGCGGTCGGGCTAGAAAAATCAAGGATATTAAACATGTTAGAAATCCCACACTTTGGCAGAAGTCTCTAAATAAACGTCTACGTTAAGTTGTTATTGATATGCATCCACGGAGGGAATTTATGGCTAGATCCACCAATATCTATTGATACACAACTGATTGTGTGGATAATGGGCTTGTCGACCGCAGGGGAGGATCCGGCAACAATATTCGCCAACAAATCTAGGGAGAAAGAATTATCTGAAAGTATGAAAGAGAAGTTCAACACCTTTAGAGGAAAGTGGGGGTTGGATGTCTCCAGCATAAGTGATGATGTAGTTAGATTTACAACGCAGGTATTGGCCTGCAAATTACTAAGGAAATGTTGGAAAGACGAGGTGTCGGTCACAGTAATAACAGCTGTGAAGAAGTGCACAGAAGGGGTCCAGATGAATTGGGCCACGTTTTTGGTCAATCGATCTTTGATAGATTGCATTGAAGCCAAGGAGAAAGGCATGGAATTTCACTATGCCTGGCTTATCATATTGATAGCATTGGTTTCCTGGAGGGATCCTAATGAGTGCCAGTTTTTTAAAACATCACGAAGAAATCATGTAGCAGCGTGATATGTTAAAGTATGGCATACTCTGCATAATGGGATACAACAAGACAAGAATGTCACCTTATATCTCTACTTTAGCATGATTGCGCACATCATAGAGCACACATCACGCATCACCGCTTATACTATGCAACACTATCAAGATATTATGCGCTTCAAATCAGGGATGCAACACATGTATATCCAAGATAAAAGAGACTCAGAGCATCAGTGGCTTCCAACAAGCTACAAGTTGACAAAGGACAATGTATGCCTTATTGCCAATGACTGGGATGAGGAATGGAAAGTTCCAGATAAAGAAATGGTGCACCATGATGAAGAAGAGGAATGATACAATGAAGTTGAAAAACCAAGTGAGGCACAATGTGGTGAACAAGTAAATGGTGTAGGGGATAATACTAAGCATCGGGGAAAAGAGGAAAGACAAGGGTAAGGGGACAAAAACATATGCACACAAGAATATGAAAGCACATAAACAGCTAGCTATCTACACTTTGACAGATGATGGCATTGATATCATTGGCTACCAAGTGAGGGATGCCATGGAGGAGGCAGTTTAACAGGTGGTGCAGTTATAGGAAGACATGAACAAGAAGGTGCAAGAGAATAGCGCCAGAGAGAATATCCATTGAAGGCCAGCCAGCAAGCGCGGTTGGAGAAGCAAGGACCACCACTTAGAACCTTCCAGAGATCGCAGTAGGGCACCGAATTTTGAAGATCTCGCCCAAAGTGATTGAGTTGCCTACACTAGAGATGAAGGAATAGGCACAAGGACTAAGTCACCTAGACTCGTTCTTGTCACAGATACCCATGGAAGCCTTACAAGACTTGTAGGAAGGAGTGGCGCAGGAAATACAGTTCCGCGCAGAATCAATGACAAAGGAGTTAACCA
Organism: Picea sitchensis; assembly: GCA_010110895.2. Taxonomy (NCBI): domain Eukaryota; kingdom Viridiplantae; phylum Streptophyta; class Pinopsida; order Pinales; family Pinaceae; genus Picea; species Picea sitchensis. The sequence continues at coordinate 148,001 of SNQJ01S0017821.1, read as the reverse complement.
AGGTAGCGGCAGATAAGGCAGACCTGCAAAAGGTTCATATTGAGGCATTGCAGGAGAAGGACGAGGCCGAACAAAAGGTCGAGAGGGTACAACAAGTCATCCATAAGATATATAGGGAGATTCTCGAGATACCGGTGGTGATAGAAGCCAGAATAGAGGAGCAGATATCAAAAATATGTGAAGTAATTCAAGGATTCTACAACGGGATTGGAGAGTTGGAGGCGTGCACCACACCAGGTACATCAACTGCGGAGAAGGAACAAAGAGACAGAACAGCCATAACCTTTGTCACAAGCATTAAGAATCTCGGTGAGGAGTACGCGAGGCTATGTGAAGAAAGCACACAGATTTGGACACAACTGACAATGAATCCAAAGTTGGAGGAAATCGAGGAAAGAGTAAGAAGTACACAGGAGAAGGTGTAGAAATCCAATGAAAGCATAAACACTCTGCTACTAGAAGAATGCATGATGGTCGTCCTAGAGAATAGACAGTTAGATAGTGAGATAGAGCAAATGAGGGAAGAGTAGACGACTATCGTACAACAACTGGAACCCTAGCAGGATGAAGCACTCAAGATAATAGGGGGATTGGTAGTGATGCAAGGCATGGTGAAGCAAGTCGAGCAATAATGCGGGGAGAAGCTTACGACGCTAACGGCACAGGCCGTAGAAGAAATCTTGGAAATGGAGACTGAGGAAAAGAAAGAAGTCGCTACAACTAGAGAGAGATTACTAAAATTTATGGAGTCATGGAAGCGAGCAATGCAACAAACCTAAGTGGCTCGAGATGAACCACGGGTGAGTGTTGGGAGCCTATTGGATAGACATTTTGAATGAAATTTTGAGAAATATACCAAGGGTTGAGGAGATGCGCAGTAAAGGAATATTCAAGATCAAAGTGTGCAGCAAAAGGCATTTTCAAGATCAAAGTGCGCAGTAAAGGCACATTCAGGATCAGAGTGCACAATAAAAGCATAATTAGTGGTGAATATGAAGATAAATCAAGGATATAAAGCAGGAAAAGCAACATGTAGGAAAAAAGGAAGTAAAAGTAGCATGAACTACGTGATATCATGAGTTGTAATGAGTCATCGTGAGTTGTCATAGGGTTTTTGGATAAGCTAGTAGGTTTTTGAGCCCTAAACGTTGTGTATAAATATGTAATGGGTTGGGAATAATAGGGTGGTTTCCGCTGCTGAGAAAATAGGTTGAGAATGAGAGAGAGTCTGTGTCTAAAGGTGTAGGGGATAGTTTGCAGAGAGAGGCTTGCACTACAGAGCGTCTAGGAGGGATGAGGAATGATATCATGATGTATCTATTGTAGCGTAATGCACAAGCCTAAGATGATTGCACGAAGAATAATAAAGAAGCCAACGGTTGTGGACGTAGCCCAAGGAATGGGTGAACCAAATTAAATTATGTGTCTGAATGTGTCTTTTTATGTGATTGTTCATGGATGTTTTGTTTATGCATGATTAAATCTAGCTCTGAGTAATGCGTAATAATTATAATTTTTTCAATGAATGGTCCATGTTGCAATTTGTGTTATAATGGTGTTGTATAATTGAGTTTACCAATTAACCAAGAGATAAGAGACATAGAATAGTGCACACAGGGTATATAAGTATTAATGAACATGTTGATGACCTCACATCCCCTCATCCCTGCAATCCCAGTAGATACCTCGGGTGATATTTCATTTACATGCAAATGATGTTGAAAGAGTCGGTATCTGAAGGGTTTTCTTGGTTAGATAACTTAAACCTAGGGTATTATAACCGTGCGCCAACAACATGTTATCAACATCAATTTTAAAAGAACCAATTCAAGATGATGATGTCAACCATAAGGGAAAATAGTTATGTTTTTCATATTAACTCCCCCCATACCCACCCTCATTTATGAAGGTGGGGTTATGGGGAGTTGATATGCAAAAAATTTGGAGGAAAAGAAAGAAAACTATGTTTTTAATCATATTTTTTATTTCTCTTCTTATAGGTTTAGTCAAATTTCAAGTGTAAGCACTCATTGGATGAAAAATTAAATTCATCATCCAATGAGTTCCCACTCTGCATGATTTTATAGACCCGCAGTGGATAATTTGGAAATCATGAAGAAGAAAAAAACATGTGTCTTTAGGCTCTTAGTCTCTAACACATTTGACTCAAGCAATTTTATTGGATGTATTTTCTTGGGAATTAAACACTAATTTTGGTGTAGTATGATTATTCGCATTGAATGTGCAATGCAAATGCAAAATATTTTCCTTCGGTGTTGGTCCATAACCAATTCTTTTATTATTTTTCTATTTTCATCTTCCCCTAATATTCATATGTAGGAAGATGTCAACCGCAAGAGTATATAGTCAGTTCAATGGACATGATTGAATAAGAACCTATAACCTCCCATTGAAAATATGTTTTTTGCAGATGGCCTAACCAATTGAGATAACCCTTGGAGATGTTTTTGAGACTAATTATCCAAGAAGATATATTTCTTGAATTATCAAGTGGGAAGAGTTTACCCCTGGTAAATTAGGGATTCATGTAGCCCAACTTATGGAGAACTTATATAGAATATCATGTATGATTGAAATAATGTTTAAAGTGTTAGTGTATAATTGTGATTAATAATTCTTTGTTTCATTATAATGAGAAGCTATATAATGGATCACAATAGTTTTTAACAATTAGTCTTGGGTGAATTTCTTTTTCTTAGCTACTCTTCCATTTTCAATTGCATCTTCCATAATCTTAGTTATTTTAGCTAGTGTTTTTTCTTTTATTGTGTTGATATTATTGCCATTGGAGTTTACGATTATTTCAGATGGTTAACCATTAAGTCAATTTCTAATGAAGCACCTATGCATTCAAATCCCATAACACATTTAGAAAATTCCATCAAAACATGCAGCGTGATAAAATTGATAGTGTCACACTAGTAGTTTTGTCACAAAAGCTGAAAATATGCATCATTGATCAATTATTTAACAAACATAAATATTTTTTAATTGCATTTTCATTATGTAATTTAATTATAATGAAATAGATGTTCTATTCAACCTTAAGATTTGGGAAACTAATATAATATGACACTAAAAGAGCATTAATAGTGGCAAAAAACATGAGTATACTTGAAAAATATTTGGAGAAAGGAGGAGAGAGTTTTGCATGGTTGCAATGAAGGTTTGAAACAATGTGCAATATTCTAAAATAAATGAATCCCAACGCCCATGGCTCCCACAAGAGGGAGTAGGCCCTCACCATCCCCACCTTCCTTGAAATATGTGATCATAAAGGACTTCCCTACAACCTTGCAACAACCTCACTTGTAGCCCAGTGGAGATGGGATGCCAGAGGAAAGGAGGTTGCCTTGTGAATACTATTGAAAACCATCATTATGAAGCTACCACCGCCATGATTAATAATTGCATACAATACATGTGTAACCATGCTCTCATTGCTAAATTTATAGGAATCTTACCCTCAAAGAAATCCCTTTATAATGGAAACACAAAAAGGCATGGAAATCAAGCTCAACTATGTAGGCTTCTTCACAATAGGTTTGACCAATACTAAAGATAGAGAGAGTCTTCAAGAAAGGACAATATTTCTACAACTTAGCAAGCCTACATCTTTGAAATTGGATAGAATGATATAGAGCATAAAAAGAATATGTTTCCCATGCCTCGATCTATATCCATATGTATTTTCTACCTCAGATTTTTAGGATAAAGAGACCATGGTGGGAATGGGAAGCACAATAGGATAAAATGTAAAAACCTTGAAGGTCACCAAAGTTGGTAAATACACTGCATATGCCCAAATCTACATCTACATGAATGTCTTTGATCGTATACCTAACTCAATCCATATCAGCCACCAAGACAATGAGTGGATAGAGACCTTAGACTACAAACACAATCACTTTATATGCAAGAAGTGTAATGAACATGAGCACTACTCATTAGGAGAATTTCGAGGTAAAAAATGGGCCTCAAAACAAAAAATTAAACTATTAAAATCAACTTTAAAATAATCAATCACATTTTAGAGGATGACATCATTATTTGTAATTGAGTTGGCATTGCTTGAGTTAAAGATGTTTATTTGTTACATTATGAATGGTGGATAGAAACTCATAGTTAACCATGGTAATGTTGTAAGTAAAGTATTCATAAATTAATTTTGAATATAATATAAATATACTCATAAAATAAAGTGTTTTTAAAGTATTTTTGAACATATAAAAAGTAAAGTACTAATTCAAAATTCAAAAAAACTAATACATGAATTCTCATATATTATTCACTTTATATGTCAAATTAAATAAATGAATTCATGGCTCATTACATAGGTATGTATTTAAACTAATATAACATAACATGGTTCATAACATAGATATGTTTTGAAAGGGGTGGTGGGTGTGAGAAGGACTCTCTACGAACCTTGAGGAAAATGGTTGTTACTTATGCTTTGGGTGTTGGTAAAGCTTCAAAAAATTGAGGTAAGGCATATGCATTCTTGTTTCTTGTGTAGCATCCTTTTGGTTAAAGAATTCAATGTCAAGGAATTGATAGTCATAGGGGACTCTATTGTGGTTATCAAATCAATGCTAAGCAAAACTTTATTATTGGATAGTAAACTAGTAGCTACCATCGCCCCAATAAAAAAAAGAAGCAAGATCCTTCTCCAAATATTCATATTATCATGTGAAGAAAGAATTGAATCCTATAACAGATCTATGGGCTAACAAATCCATTGAACTAGGTATGGATGACTATATGAAAAATGGGGGGCACTTTAGTTGTATTATCCCCTAAGGTCGAAATGGTTTGGCACATCAATCATCATTAATATTTCGCATGAACCAACAGTTATCCAATCAACTCATTTGCATTAGCATGGGAGTATCGAGGATATCCCTTAGCCTTCACAGTATGCGAGTAATTAAAAATGCTCTAGTCATCGAATGCCTTAGCTTGAAACATCATCGACTCTGTGGGATAATGGAGAGTTTGAGATTTTGAATTCGGTGTGAATGCGGTCTAGAATTGGAGGTGGATGACCCCTGGAAAGTGTTAACTCTACACTTGGGCTACATGTCGGTTTTGTTTATAAATTTTCAAATGGGGGAATTATTCATAAGAAGGTGGAAAATGTAGCAAGCCTAGCTTGTGGTGAAGGAATCTATTACTCTTTTCATGGGAAGTTTTCTCTAAATTATAGGTTTCATTTTTTTCCATGTTTGGTTCTCTTTATTTGTTTGTACATTCCCAGGTTTTCTTTCATCGAGGCACATCAAGGGGAAAACTTGGGCTCTAGTTTTTATTTTGTATTCAAGTCTTAAAGTGAGTGTAGGGTTTCTAGTAGCTCCTTATCTATTATGTTGGATAGATACCTCTTCTATGGACCCGCCATATATTTTCTAGCTCACAAGAGATATCTCTCAGGGAGAATAGAGACATTCTAGAATTCAAGAGAATTCTGAGAAGGCATGAAGAAAGCATTCATTCTAATAGGAATTCTTTGTTCTTGGTGACAAAAAAGTGCACAAAATTGAGCACTATTGTGTATCTTAGCATGCAAACATTTTGAGTTTATTGGTTCATCAAAAGCAGAGGATTGATATATTAGAAGAAGAATATAATATGTTGTGGAATCTAGCTCTAAATCTTTGAGGACTCTTTATCCTCAACTTAAAACAATGGGATATCAAATAATCCTACCCAGACTTATCTCAGAGAAGATGAAATGGTTCATCAACTAAAGTAATCGATGGAAATTGAATAACAAAACTCTCTCCCCTTAAACATTGGCTAGGAGGAAGCAAATAGAGACCATGTTTTTTGTTAATTACTATGTTTTTTAGTGTCAATAGGATTCTAGGTGTTTTTTTTCAAACATGTTACTTGCAAGAAAACATGGAATGTATATCATATAATCTACTATAAACTTATTTTTGTAGTAGTAGAGAACTGTTTATTTTGCCTTGAAAAACACTGGAAAGTATATATATATATATATATATA
>SNQJ01S0017821.1:107936-141863 GCA_010110895.2 Picea sitchensis | reverse complement strand
ATTTAATGATCCAATTAAAACAATATAAATATGTTTTGAAAGTCAAACAAATATATGAATATGTGGCTCTCGCATACTCATATATTAGTAAACTAATATATGAATACGTGGGAACCACGTATTCATATATCACGTGGGAACCATGTATTCATATATTAGTTTACTAATATATGAATACATTGGAACTAGACATTCATATATTAATTGAATTAATATATGAATATGTGACAACCATGTATTTATATGTTAGTTTTACTAATATATGGATATGTGATTTATAATATGGATACATATTCATATATCAATTTGACTTTGTGAATATAACCTAGGTATTTATATATTAGTTTACTAGTAAATGAATGTGTGATTCATAACATGTATACATATTCATATATCAGCTTGACTTTGTGAATATAACTTATGTATTCATATATTAGTTTGATTAATATATGAATACATATGAATACGTTGGAACCACGTATTGATATATTAGTTGAACTAATATATGAATAAGTGGGAACCATGTATTCATATATTAGCTTGACTAATATATGAATACATGATTCATAACATGGATACATATTCATATATCAGTTTGACTTTGTGAATACAACCCATGTATTTATATATTAGTTATGAATGCATGCCCACATATTCATATATTACTTGCATTAAAGTTCTTTCGACATCCTTTAGTACTTGTAGGCCAACATGGTATTTGAAACAAGTTCACCTCATACAATGCAATCAATGACTTGCATACCATGAATCTCATTTCCTCATTTCTTCTCTACATGGAACTTTCCTATTAAGAGATTTTGTGCCTTATTTTAAATTTGCACTTCATCCTCTATCTTTTGAGCTTGATTCTTGTTATGTGATCGTTGTTTATGTGTTGGTACTTTATCCTTTTCTGTAGATAAACATTGACAAAGCCACCATTATATACTAATAGATCCTCCTTGTCACGATGTCTAGTGTTTTTGTTTATGTTTTCCACTCATTCATACATTATGTCTTTAAAATAAAATGTATAATCCCCTTTCATATTAGTATGTGGATGTCATTTACCACCAAAAAAAAAATGAACTACAAATATACAAAACTCCAAATCATTTTTATGGTAATGTTCATTTTTATGGTAATGTTACACAACACGTATCGCATGGAAAGGAAAAAAAAAATTAACAAAACACGACTTGTATCACCAGGAAAAAAAATCAATATGATATAATATGTATCACGAAAATTTATATTTAGAAAATATTTTTTTTAAATGCAATATATAACATTTCCAAAAAAATAAAAAATAACGATAAATGATTTTATGATTTTTAAAAAGGAGCGATACATGTATTTTACATTACCTTAGGCATTTCTTAACGAGTGTTTTTGTATGAACCTTCCTTGTGATGATGGGTACACCCTTAACATTTGTCTCCTTTAAAAAATATTTTATGTATTTTATATTTTGTTTTATTCACACCTCACTCTCCTCCCTTGTTTTATTCCCACCTCACATCACTCCTTTAACCTTTACCTAAATCTGCTTTAACCTTACCTAAATCTCTGTGTTTGAGCCCTAGAGCAAATTAATTTTCTGAGAACAGATACAAGATTTTATGTGAGGGTTGATAGAAGATTTTTAAAAGGGTCCGATGCATGGTTTTTTTTAAAGGAGGATACATGTGTTGTTTCGAAGATGATTGCACAAAATGAGCAATATATGATTTACATTATTTTATTTTATGTATTTTTTTGGATTTCATTTTATAAAATAAAAATAATAATTTAATTTTAAGGTTATGGTTAAATTAAAGATCAAATTGGTATATGAGACTCTTTGTTTATGAGACGGGAGATTTTTTTTGCGCAGTGATTTGACTATTAAAGTCTACAGAGGTATACATACCCTACCCCTTTAGATTTGAACTTGTGACTTCTTAAGAGGAAACACATGTTCTTAACCATTATGCCCAATGTTTCACCTCATCTAGGTAAAACTTGTATTATGAACCTCTATTTTGTAATATTCATTACACAACGTCCTTCTTAAACCTTATTTTATTCTTCCTCAAGGGAAAACAATTTAAGGGAGCAATGTATCGCATTCATGATTTTTGTTTGGAGTGATATATCGTGTTAATATTTTTTGTTTAAAGCAATGTATTGCAATTTATTTATTTTATACGGGGTGACATAGTATCGTGTGAAAAAAAATTTGTAGTGATACACCATGTGTCACACGGAAAAAAAAATTGATGCGATATGTCGGAGCGGTTTTGGCGCAACTTGATTAATTTGGCTTAGAAAATACGTAACTTTCCCATAACATGTCCAATCGAGATGTCTTTTTCGCAATGTGGAAATAATAGGTAGAGGTTTCCAATGAGTGGCCATACAACTCCATTCAAAATCATTTCAATAGTTTCATGATCAATGAGGCTCGTTTGGCTGGAAATTATCAGTGATCATTTTGTACTTATGGACCTTGGATTTGGATTCCATTAGTGGCGTTGGATTCGTAATCCCGCAAAATGTATAGTAGGCATTTTCCAGAGGTGAAAAATTCATTGACCGGTTCTCGCAATTATGTGCAAAAACATTTTTTAATAGAAGTTTGGACCCCGTTCTTACCACTTCTTTACCCAAATTTAATTATGCCAATTCCTATGACATCTATGTTATACAAGATTTCAAGATGTCCATTGAAACTAGGCGTTATCCATCGGTAGATGATATATTTTATCCCATGAAAACAGCCAACTAATATTTGGAGCACTTGGTACTAAGTACTTGGTGGGAGTACCAATTATTTCTGAAAAAACAATTCAAAGTTAGTATGTGTCTTGTGGATGCTGAAATCAACCTAGATGATGATCTATGGCACTTTCAGGGGTCAAGGTTAGTCAAAAAACCAAGAGACACAAAAATGCATACACATGTGACACTTGCAACACAAACAAACTCAATGAGACTATTTCTATACGCAATCATGACCACAAGTTGGAGTAAATCAAAACATCAAGAAATTAGACAGGAATCGACCATTCAATTAACAAATATTCAACAATTAAAAATCAAAAAAATACAGCTAATAAACCATTAAGAGATTTAAGTTGAAAAAATTTAGAAAAAATACCAAACTAGTCAACTTAAAAAAAATTGCTGAAATCTCAATCATATTTAATCAACTTCCTTTTTTAATCAATCTATAACATTAAGATTTAAGCAAACAATGTGAACATGATTCTACAACATTGCCACATAAATTCAATTAAAGTTCAAAAGTGTGGACATGAATACCTGGAAGATTGACAATGTGGGAATGAATCTCTGGAAGATTAACAGTGTGGGCGTAAACATGATGATTCAAGCACTTCTCATGTGCATTGTTGCAAGTTGAATCAATCAAATAGGTTTGAGCAAGGTTGGAAATTGACAAGAAAATAGCCATACCTTTTTACACTTCAAAATGCATCCACTTCATAAAATTAAATGGCATTGATAACATGTACATTTTAAAGTTTACCATTCAATACTAAGTTGCAATTTTATTTTTTCATATCATTAATATTTATTGTCCTTTACCCAATGCTTCATATATATTTATTATTCAAATCAATTATTTATATTTTGATTTTTAATATTTTTATTGTTGTCATTCTTTTTATTGTGAAAATAAAAATATTTTATAAAAAAAAATCATTATTAAAATCTAAATTCTGATGTGTTATTAGTACCTGTCGAAGGCTTGGTATTATAGCGTTCAGTTAGTCATTAACCTTGCATTACTTGAGCTTTAACTACAAATTTATCTCAATTTCCTAATGTAAAACATTATACAAATGAATTATACTTAAATTCTTTATTTTTATAAAATATTAAAATTGATTTTTTTACCATTTTATTGGTGGAAAAACTTGAAGTCTTATTGCAAATGTTACTTTGTTGGGATTGGAAACATTATTTAATAAAACTCACGGCAGAAACTTTATGAACAACCCTTGTCACTATGCACGCGTCAAGACGATCCTCCAACCCAAATCGTACATTCCACCAGCCTTGTTTCGTATTTGAAATTGAAAGGCTTATTAATGCTGGGAAGTAACAATACATGTGTCACAATCAACATGTCGTGAGCAGATGCCTTTGGCATGCCATAATTGCAAAGTGAATATCTTCACTCAATTAATGATATTCATACGATTTTTTATTTTTATTTTGCATTTTTTTAATGTTTTAAAAATNGTTTATTTAATTTTTAAAATTATGTGAATAATTTATTTTAAAGATTTTAAAGATTTTGATTATTATTTTTTTTTAATTTTAAAATGTGTAATGTTAATAGTTTTTAATTTTTATTCACTAATCAAGAATCATTTATCTAAATACTTGTAATATTAATAATAATTTATTTTTAAGACTCAAACTAAGCTAGATATCAAATTGGTGTATAAGATCACTTTGTTTGTGGGAGAAGGGATCTCTGATTTGACTCCTAAAGTTTAGGAAGTTCTACATACCCTATCCCTGTGAATTGAAATCTTAAAAAATAACATCAATCAACCACTAACCTTACCCATACCTGAATTCTTGTAACATCAAATCACAATATCGCATGTTTATGGTTTATTTGTTCCAGGGACTAAAATGTTCAACCAATAAATGTTAAGGCAAAATATTTCTTGTTTAGAAGTTTAATCTTCCCTTCCAAATACAAAACTTGTTCAACACTAAGCTACCATACAACTCTTGTTTATATTTCTATTTATAATATTTTAATTATTAATATTCTTTTTATTATGAAAATTTAGATTTTTATTTTTTTAATTCCTTTTATATTATATAAAAATTGGATGTTTGTGATTTTTTAACTTACAACTACATTTTGATTCATTTCAAAAATTCACCAAACTCTTTCATAAATACCCTCCTGCCATCTTAGAATAGTTTTAAAGTAAATATTTGCTTGCCGCATCATATTTCCATTCACTAATTTGAAGTAAAATTATCATGACATTGTTTCCAGCTTATGATTTGAAGGCTGAAGGCAACCCAATGAAAAGTTTGAACATTGCTTACCCCATGCCACACCCTCCACTAAATGAAGATCGAGAATTATATTATTGTTGGTTGTTGGAAATTAAGACTCTCAAAAGGTTTTCACTAAGTGAATATTATTTCAAAGGGAAAATAGTGGCTTATTGTTAATGAATGAGATTTTATTTTTGCAAGTGATTCTTTCTTATGAAATTTTAGAATTTAAATCATGATTTTTATTATTTTTTTACATTGTTTTTTTTTATATGTGGTTTACGGTATCGAAGATTAGTATTTTAATTGTGTTTCTTCTAAATCCTCGAGAGAATATGGGAAGGCTGAGCATTTTCGAAATATTGGGGCTCAACAACAAGAGCATTATATAGACCCATTTAAGAGCATCACATGTCACTTACAAGGAATTGAACGGAGGGTAAGAACCATTCCTCCCAAGCAACATCCAATTGACATTATTTGTGTTCATTAATATTCAAAGCTATGCAATTAAACAAGCATGAGAATAATCTAGCTCTCTTCATTGTTGTTTAGGAACCGATAGGGATACATTCACTTATGTTTATTTGTTTTGTTTTCACTTCTTTACAAAGAGAAGAATAAAAATATATAAAAGGAAACATATAAATTAGAATGTCATATAAAAATTTGTTGATCTGTAAGGTAGGATGTCAAATTTTAACCTTGGATTTGAGATATATATTTATTTTTTTGTTTTTCCTTGGGAATTATTGAAAGAATCAATGAATATCGGTTTGTATGTTCCTCAATAAAGTTTTGTATAGAAATTCGTAGATCTGCAAGATAGGATGTCAAATTTTAACCTTGGATTTGAGATATTTATTTGTTTGTTTGTTTTTCCTTGGGAATTATTGAAAGAATCAATGAATATTGGTTTGTATGTTCCTCAATAAAGTTTTGTATAGAAATTTGTAGAGGTGTTTGGTTAAAGTGGAATTGACCAAGGTTCAAATCTCATTAAGTTTGTTGACCTAAGTATACAGCCTGAGTGGGCCTAATGGTTAAGAACATGTGTTTCCTCTTAAGAGGTCACAAGTTCAAATCCAGAGGGGGGTAGGGTATGTATACCTTCGTAGACTTTACCAGTCAAATCGTTGGGCGGAAGGGGATCCCTTGTCCCACAAACAAGGGGGTCTCATACACCAATTTGGTGTGGTGGCTTGGACGTGACCTTAAAAATAGATTATTATTATTATTATTATTATTATTAACCAACAAAAGATGAATCTATAGAGGACCAAGAGACACATAAGCCTAAGTATATGGAGCCTTGACGGAGTCATCTCATAAACCCTATGTGCCTAGTCACACAAACCCTCTACGCATTTTACTAAAGGCACAGAACCTTTTTTGCACGAGTGGGTTATAGTTTTCATATTCTAGTATATTTTGGAATCCTTTATAACCACCTCATCTACTTTTCTATATATATATATATAAAGGGGTTGGTTGGTTCATTGTGTTAGTTAATCATGGTTACTTGTCGCAAATTTTGCATATGGTTGATGTATATTATATTTTGACGATGATATTTGTTTTTCTTAATACATGGAATTGAATCATTGTTGTGCTCATTTGTATCTAGTTGTGATGTATCTTGATGATATGTACAATTTTGTGTTTCCTACATATGCATTAATTTTCATTTTCCTAGATGAATGTGATTAAAGGTTAAGTATTGGACTTTGCACCTCCATTAATCTTCAATACTCTACACCTTAATTAATTAAAAACTAGCAAACATACCTCAAGTGAGACCTTTTGGAAGGTTGAATATGCCAACATACTAGACTATCATAGACCATCATTGGACACCTTCTACATACCATGTGTCTCTAAAATATCCAACTATACGGTTCCACTGTCAGGATCTTAACAAATGTATAATAGTAGAAGTATTGAGGAGGTCTGCGAATGCATAGCTTCAAGATTGGGTAGAAGTAAGGATAGATGAATTTGCATGCCAAGAAAGTGCATATTTAGGGAAAAAATGTCACAAGCTATAAGGATAAGCACTTTTTTTAGTGTTTACATGAGGTTTTATGGGATGAGCTTTTAGTAAATTTGCATGAATTGCTAGAAAGACTTGCAGAGCATCATTGTCATTGGGTTCCATAGCCAAGAATTGAATGGACCTGTAACAACCCTAGTTAAATAACTAATTGTCAAAGTTAAATAATTGTTTAAGGTTTATTAAGTTTAATTAATTGTCCTAATGTATATTAATTGATTAATTATTATTTAATAATAATAATAATAATAATTTATTTATTTATTGTTTAATGTATATTAATTAATTGATTAATTAATTAATTAACTCATTAAATGTTTGTGTAACGAATTAAGTTTAATAAATTTTAATTCATTAAAAGAAAACTTAACGTATTGAAGGATGGTTGGCATTGAATGGAGGGATAAGGTGGTTGGCATTGAATGGAGAGATAAGGGGGGAGAGGCGGTGAATGGACGGGGGGGATATGAGGGGGCAAATACATTCGAGAGGGGGGGATTGGAAAACTGTATTTCTGGTTTTTGGCTTGAGGAATTTGTTGGACTATTACAGGGGAGCATCTGTTGCTGGGAGTTTTGGGCTCGGGGGCCAGGAATCCTCACGGAATCATGGAGCTAGGGAGCCGGATAGGATCTGTTCCTAGCTGGTTGGGAGGAAAGATTCAGTTTTGGGCAGAGTTTGGGCAGAGCAGCTTGGACAAACAGAGTTGGGGAAACAACATCACTTGAGAGGTATTTATGTTCGTTATTATGGCATGTCATTATCGTTATGATGGTTCATTATTTTACTATGTTGTGTATTTTTTTTTATTATATGATTTCTATATCATGATGCTCATTTGAATTTGATGAACCATGGACTGTTAGTTTGTTAGTTTGTTGAATATAAAACTGTAAAGAAATTATGATATAAATTTTATGTTTAAATTTATTAAATTTTAGGTTTTGTTTTTAGGACATTACAAGACCATTGAAAATTTGTGAATGATCCAATTGTATGATCATCATTTGACCCAAGTAGTTGGTTTTTTGGTTTAAAGGTGCCATAGAAGGTTATGATTTCGAATTTGTGGTCTAATGTCAATAATATTTAACCAAGGCATCGGAATTTTTCAAGAAAGGACCGTGTAGAAATTTAATTGAGGAGATACTTATGTGGATAAAGATGTCGATGTTGGAACAAGGTCTGATCCCAACCCCCAATGAGATGGAAGTGTAATACCTATGTGGGGGAGGGGGGGGCTTGAACAGTAGGAGGACCTTAAGGTCAAGCCGGTGACCTAAGCTGCCTGAAAGATTGAGAATGCCAAAAGTGGTAGACCTTGAAAGTGATTAGCATACACAATATCAAAAGCACACGGAGCTTACATAAAATTGGTGGTGGGGAGAAATGGGAAAGATTTGCAATAGTCAAGAGTCCCTAATAAGAAGGTATAGTTTTGAGATGCATTTGTAATGTGGAATAATGTAAAGGATGCAAGAAGCATGGAAAGGATCTTGAATGCCAGTCATAAAAGAGAAGAAGATCAAGGAAGCATGTTGATGTGAAAAATTTAGTTAGTTGAGGTGGAAGGAACTTCCAAGGAATTGAGGTGGTAGATGCATGACGATGTAAGGGATGCATATACTCAGATTGCAATTGTAGAGACATGGTTTGAGCCTACTAACTTGGAGGTTGTTGTGAACACTATAGAAGCACAAATTCAAGATGAAGATGGATTTGAGTGTACATCATTTTGGTAGTCTAAACTTGTGGAGAACCATGCCACCGAAGAGGTAAAACAAAATGATGGTGATGTTATTCCATCGTACGTCCTACCCATATGCATGTTGTTCTTTATCAAAAGATAATGACCATTGTTGTGAATAGTGTCAATGCGTGTGTGATTAACAATTATAATACACCTACTATTATGCCTTTGAATAGTGTGAGTGTGACTATTGGAGGTAACCAAGATTCATCCTTGGTATTATCCAGTTCAATGAGTGTAGTTGTAGAAATAACTATAGTTGTACAATAGTCAGGACCTCTAGGAATTGTGTTGATTCATAGTCACTATACAAGGATAACGACATACCCAAATGACTCTTCTATACAGATTCCAATATATCACAACAGAGGAAAACAAGATAGAGATCAGTATTGGTTCCTCTACAACCCAATCTAGAATGCACAAAGGACCATGGATGTGATCTGCTTAGTATATTATCAAACTATTTTGTGAGGAAGAGCATTGTAGTGGTACATGAAATGAAAATAGATCACTCTTGCTAATTAGGTAGTGACTTTAGTTAGTTGCAGGCATTTTTGCGAAGGAATTTCAAAAGATAAAGTTTGAGTAGTAGAGTATTGTAGAGTTGAAATAAATTAAACAAAATGTTGAGGAAATTGTATGGGAGTATGACCAATGGTTTCAATATTTGATGAGATGCTTAAGTTACATAATCCAAGAGGTGCATCATATGCAATGGTTCATTGGTGGTTTGTTACCTCACTTGTGGATGTCATGGTTACAACAGTAGTTGAATACACAACAAGAAACCTTAGAGTTTGCAATGTGGCTAAGGGTCCATCAACAAAATGGCCAAAGCATACATTCTAGGGATGGCTTTAGGATTGGCCCTATTCCAATATAAACCGATATATCTATCTGAGTAAATCCAAGAATTGGAAAAAGGGACACAGAGTTCTAGGGGTTGTGGTGTACAATAAACAAAATGGAATAGCATATATGGAATGATTGCTCGATGGTTCAGAGATATACTGCTATTATGGCTAACCCATTTGTGAGAAATCATATGTCGAGATATGAAATATATGTCAAATGCTAATCATGATCCCCACCATTTACCACTACTGCAGAAATACAATAGCAATATAATGGTCGTGCATTACAACTTCTACAGGGTAAACACTCACCATATAGAGAACTACCATGCATTACATGTGCTATAAAAGTAGTTTAAGAAGAACATGTATGTAGTAGAGTTTGTTGACATTAGGACTAAGCACTAGAACCAAAATAAAGAGAAAATATATGCAGCTTCGTTGTAGGCACTACAAGAAGACAGGGCACAATACAAAGGGTTGTCCATAATTGATTGAGAAATAGGAGGCATGCAATAGAAGGAAACATGATGCTAACATAGTGAATTTAGGTCCCAAGGTCCTTGGTGGAAACCCAAAAGGGTGTGCATACATAGGCATTAATATCGTCACCATGAGTGGGACCAATATTGGGGCAGATGTGGGATCTATAAATCAAGGATTTATCCATTGGGCTCCACAAAAAGCACTAGAATTTGACGCAGTCTGGTAAAAAGAATATTTGAGAGATGTGGTTGAGGTGACGTGGGAAGCGGTTTGAGCATGTGACGTAGTCGTCGCAAAGCAAGAGATATATTTTCATCTATATTCTAGTTCTCGAGCTACTACCTTAGTATGTTGGTACTATAATTGGAAGACAAAATCCATGAATTGTTAAAAATGTTCCTACATATACTAGACAATGAGCGACTTGTAACCAACCTAAAAAAGGTACTATCAAGGTTATTAGGATCACCTACAAAGACACTTAATAGACCCTTACATTGTGTCTAGAGAAAAAGGTCAAGAAAAGAATTTAGGTTGATTGCATTGATTAGAGGGTATGAGGTGCGAGAAGTTGTGCTTTATCTAGGATCAAATGTGAACATATTGTTGAATAAATCATGGTAATTCATGGGATGGCCCAACTTGGTCTACTCATCGATCCAATTGTTGCTGGAAAATCAATCATACATTTTTCCAATCGAAAAACTAGAGTAGATGCAAATTGGTCTCAATGGTGTCAATACTTATGTGGACTTTGAGGTCATTGTGATACTAGATTACACTGGTCCCTATGTAGCATTGTCGAGGATTGATTGGGCATATGGTAATGATGCTATGCTAAAATTGAAACGACAACATATTTTGTTCGAAAAGGATGGTTGTAGGGTCATCCAACCATTAGATCCAATGCAAGGTGAGTAGTTTGTGGAACATATAGAAGAGGTGTTGGATGAAGGTGACTTGGATCAAGTCTATAATCTTACATTTGGTCATTAGGAGGATCACATCAATCTGACGATTAGTTGAGAGTTGAGTTGGCTTAGTGTTTTTTCCTATGCAATGGTGTAACACACCTAACCCCTAACTATTATTTTAAGGATGGAGTATCATAATTTTGTTTTCCCTTAACTATATCAAGTCCTAAATCTGAGATATCCTCGGTTCTACTTGCCATGAGCCTCCTATACAATTGTCACCAGGTTGAATTATGAGTTATGGATTTGAAAATTGTTGCCTCCCAAAGTTCCTTGGGTGTTATTAGTCAAGGAACACATGGGTCCATATCATTCCTGGGTCTTCTCCCTGACCTCTCCTCTAGCCTTCGATTCATAAGAAGGACCAGTAAAAGACTCGCGGACGCTTTTCCAAAGCCCCCTTTTCTTTTTAATTTTAAAACGAGACCTTGATCCAGATGGATATTGGTGGCCACCCACCTATTCCAACTGGCTCCTCATGTCCATTTTTGTTCAACACATCTTTTCGTATTGTTTTATAATTGTGAGTTCTACACTTCTGGGGTTGTCTAAAGCCTCACACATTCTCCAAGTGGATACGCTTGGCCTCTCGCCTAATCCAACTGGCCTATTTTGTATGTTTTCATATCGGCACATCTTGTTGTACTTTCAGGGTTGTTTTGAGGCCCGAAGCATTGTTCTTTTGACTCTCCGCAGTTAGACTCTAGACGGAGTCAGACTCTGACAATGAAATGTGTAGTTCTCTGTTTTGTAGGAAAATTCCCCTGCGAACAGGTGAATTCCCTCTTGGATCTTAGACCCCTATGACCAAGACAGAAAAGTGCTAACTTTGAACACTGACTTTCCTTTAAACATAGCTAAGCTAGTCAATAGAGAAAAGGAAGAAAGTATGAGTACCTTTTTACGAAGTTTGTCCTTGCTCAGTCCAAGTTGAACTTTATCTTCGAGTCCTTTAACGAGTCCTGCAATCCAATAAACAGCAGAGACAAAGCATACTTCCTATTCTACCATGATTAGTTTAAAACTAGATTTATCCAAAAGACAAGCTCATGCAAATGTACAAAATCTTGAAAGAAACAGGCCAAGCACATGTATTAATGAGAACAAAAAAAGGTGCTTACAAAGTGTAGATGCAGATGTAGCAACCTCACCAAGCTCTCCTTGTCCAACCCCTTGCTCGAATGATCCACAATCAAAATGACAATACTTTTCACTGATTATTCTCCCCCTTTCACCATGAGAATGCCTCCTTATATAGGCTTTGATAGGCTTAACCACCTTAGATATTCTTGGGATAAGTTGAGGATCTTTCTCCATCAGTTGTGGAACTCCCTTTAGATCCAGCCTTAAACTTGGATTCGAGACAAACTAACTCGGATATTTCTCATATGTATTTAGAGATAAGGGGGATTTGTCCCCAATATTTTCTCAATAGATTGACGCTCCCTCAAAGTGGGCCACAAAGTATTGCATCGCTCCCTGCTAAGAGGACAGGGGGAGCTAGCACTCCCTGCAAGTGGGGAGGGGAGCGATGATCTCCAAAAACACTTTTATGATGGTAATTTCTTAAGGTAAAAGTTTGTACTCTTCGCCAAATGATATATATCCTTCTTTTAACTAGTCATAGAAGATATCTCAAGTCTTCTTATGATGTCGTCTGCGATGCGACACAGGCAAGACGATAGTATGATTCCTGTGACACTTGTGAAAAAAGTGAAACACTTGTGACAATGATAATGAAACGTCATCGAAGTGAGTAATTTTTGTGTGTAACACTCTGAAATACCTTTCCAACGGGCTATCACGTGCCTAAAACGGAGGTCGTATGCAAAATTTATTACCCTAGGAAGTTGAGGTACCAAATTACACCAACTTACCCATAGGGCCCACATGACTTTTAGCGTTTCACCTTCTAAGGTCAGGTTTTTGGATGTCTAGGGTTTGGAATTCATGAGTAATATGAAAAGGGCCTATGGAGCCTCATTGTAATCCATTCTTCTTAGACTGATGCATGTAGCAGCCACATCTCTTCTCAGAGATAGCTACCACCATTCAAGCAAGTTTCAGTTCTGCAGTTTTATAGTTTCAACCTATTTCATTATTTGATAAAAGATATTGTTCACTGAATATTTGTGTTATTCTTCCTATCTCTGTGTTTATGGTATTCAGTCTATAATCAGTTCGTTCCACTCCTAAATCTGGATTAGTGGTATTAGAGTGGTATGCTCTTCATTTATTTTTCTTCGTGCATGTCCCCAACAAGGTCTGGGTACAAGAAGTTGGGACTCGAACCAATTGAGCCATTACCAGATCGGTCGCATCGAAACCAAAAAAAAAACATGGGAGACAAAAATAAAGATGATGGAGCAGGAGATCCTATTAAAATGTTGCTCGAGGAAGCCCTCACACTACAAAGGAACGAAATGATGGAAAACTTCACACAGATCCTTCGACGATTTCCCATGGGAGAAGCATCTTCATCAAGCAACCATGCAACCCCCTTCAAGGTATAGGTAAATTTTGATATTCCATTATTTGAAGGACTGATAGATGCGGATGTTGTAGATAAATGGTTAAATCTACTCGAAGGATATTTTTCAGTCCACAATTTTTCTGATCGGGAAAAGATCACTTTTGCACTCCTCAAGGTCGTTCCCCGTGTTAAATACTGGTGGGATATCTACTCTGAGAAAAGGGTCGTGGAGGAATATGAAATTTTTGTGGTGGCCCCTACATGGGATTTTTTCCAGGACGTCATTAAAGAACAACACTAACATGTTGGAAGCTACGAGGACCAGTACACTAGATGGACCACCCTACGTCAAGAAAGGGACCAAACAGTACCAGACTTCACCAATATTTTACATACCCTCCGCACCAAATTGGGTATCAAATATTTTGAGCGTCATCTGCTGCTAAAATACCACGGATGATTGCATAGATACATTCAAATAGAAATGGAGTTCCTGGACATCGCCTCATATGGCACAACTTATAGATACACTGTCAAGATCGAGCAGAAATTTAAGCAGAAACGGTGAGAGTTTGTATCGGCAAACCTCTCACAACCGAAGTAGGGCAAAGGCAACCCCAACCCATATAGCAGTGGACCAAGTCACGATGGTCGCCCTCAGGACAATCTGTCCAAGCCACAATACAAGAAGGTCAATGGGAAGACAAAGAAGGACACGGGAAAATGGTGAGAGTACCATAAAAGTCCTTGGCACAACACTGACGAATGTCACTCCAAGCAGTCCCTCATGACCGAGCTGAAGGCTTCCGAGTCAGAGGTCGATTCTAATTCTGAGTCAAATCTTGAAGGAGGGAAGTAGATTATCGATGTTGAACCCAGTGCCATGGTCGCTACCAACAAATTCCGGCCAAGCGAACTAGAAGAACCAGAGGAAGGGAAACGCCTCTTTCACTCGCAGATGTGGGTCAAGGGGGGCTCTGATTAACTTCATTGTCAACAGCGGTGTTCAGAAGAACATGATTTCAGCAGAGGTCATCAAGCGGCTGAACCTGCCAACTACACCGCACCCGCAACCCTACACCATCGGTTGGCTTCATCAAGGAATAGATCTTTGTGTGAGCTAACAGTTTCATCTGTCCTATGGCATCAAGCCTTTCAAAGATGAGGTATTGTGTGATATTTATCTCCTTGAAGTTTGTGATGTTATTTTAGGACAACCATATTTGTGGAAACGTCATGATGTGTATGAGTCTAGACCCCATAGTTTTATTATTACTTTGGGTAGACAATTGTACAGAATTCCAAAGGTGGCACCACCTACTGTTATTTCTTTAATCTCTATTAAGCAATGCAGTAAGGTCATTTCACAGATCGTGAATTTCATCTTCTTGGAGATACGTGCTCAAAATAAATAGAAGGTCGTCGCCATATCCATGGCCTCTACACAACACCTATATTTGCAGTAGAAGTAAGTGGACGGGATCATGGAAGAATACAGAGACATCTTTGTCTCACCTATAGGGGTACCGACACATTGCCAAGTCAAGCATCCAGTTGATCTGACCTCCGGCGCACCTCTACCTAATGGAACACTTTATCGATGCTCATTGATGGAGAATGAAGAAATCAGGCTTCAGATCCAAGAGATTCTTAAAAGGGGCACATCAGACCCAGCTCCTCCCCTTGTGGAAGCCTGATTGTACTAGTGCAGAAAAAGGATGGGACTTGGCGACTTTGCATTGATTACAGAGCCTTAAATAAAATCATAGTCAGGAACCATTTTCCCATTCCCAAGATTGATGACCTTCTTGATCAAATCAAGGGGGCAAATTTATTCAGCAATATTAACCTGAATTCTGGCTACCATCAGGTTTCCATCGAACCAACGGATGTCTGGAAGACAGCCTTCAAGTCTAAGGAAGGTCTCTACGAATGGCTAGTCATGCCCTTTGGCTTAACAAATGCACCAGCCACTTTCATGAGGTTGATGGACGATGTATTGAGACCCTTCACCAAATCCTTTGTGGTAGTATATTTGGATGACATCCTCATCTTCAGCAGAACATGGGAGGAGCACATGTGGCATATTCAACAGGTTTTAAGCACTCTACGGCAACACAAGCTTTATGCCAAATTGGAAAAATGCTCTTTTGGCATGAACAGTGTCCAATACCTGGGATACTTTGTTGATGAGCATGGGGTACATGTTGATCTAGCTAAGATCCAAGTCATTTGTGACTGACCAGCCCCGACCACACTGGCCGAGCTTCGGAGCTTCTTAGGACTCGCCAATTTTTACCGACAGTTCGTGTTGGGATTTTCCCATATTTCTTGGGCCCTCAGCCAGCTGACCAAGGGAGGTGGTAGGGCCAAGTTCATGTGGGGGAAGGAGAAGCAATGAGCATTTGAAGATCTGAAACATTGTTTGTGCTCAGCTATCGTACTATCCTTACTCGATCTACAACAACCATTCGATATTGAGAATGATGCATATGACTATGTTGTGGGCGCAGTTCTCACTCAGCACAGGCATCCGGTGTCATACCATAGTGAGAAACTCTTCGATGTTGTCTGTAAATACCCCACCTATGACAAGGAAATGTTTTCCATTGTACAATCTTGTCATCAATGGAAACATTACATTCTAGGGACAAACATGATCATACACATTGATCACAAGCCTCTGCAGTTCATACAGACATAGGGGAAATTGCAGAATGGCCTCCATCAGAAGTGGTCCACCTACTTGCAGTAATTCCATCTCAACATGAAGTATAAGACAGGTATCTCCAATCATGTCGCTAACTGCCTCAGTCGACCTCTTTTGTATGCACTTACCAATGTGTTCCATTCCTATGGACATGAAACATCGGAGTGGCCCCAACTTTACCAGCAAGATCCGGATTTCGCCACCACATATTAGCTTTTGGGTACATGTGCCACTATCACTGATTTTCACATTCAAGATGGACTCTTATGCCACCTGGGCCATCTCTGTGTTCCTACAAGCGAGTGTGCGAAGCTGATTTGGGAAGCCCACTAAAGTCGGGTGGCAGGACATTTTGGCGTAGAGAAAATTGTGGTCGTCCTTCAGAAACATTTTTATTGGCCAAAACTTCGACTGGACGTCAGAAAGTATATCATATGTTTCACTACCTGTGCCACTATCAAGCCAGACATCAAGAAGAAGGGCTTATACACCCCTCTGCCTATTCCTGAGAAGTTGTGGGAGTCCATCTCCATGGATTACATGTTTGGGTTGTCGACCACCAAGCACGGAAATGACTGTGTGTTTGTGGCCGTTGATCGGTTTTTGAAGATGGCCATCCTCACAGCCTGTAAGAAGACTGTCATAGCGGTCGATACTGCCAATATCTTCTTCTAAGGAGTTTGGGTGCACTTTGGGATACCAGAGACCATCATCTCCAACTGAGACAGGAGGTTCCTCGGCACCTTTTGGTCAAGTCTCTAGTCTCTGTTGGACACCAAGCTCAATAAATCCACTTCTTTCCACCCCCAAACCGATGGCCAAACCAAGGTCGTTAATCGAAATACTGTGCACATCCTGCACATGTACAACTCTAAGCATCCTTGTACATGGGACGAAAGTCTCCCATATGTCCAACAAAGTTACAATAGAGCTCTCCATAGTTCCATCGACCATAGCCCATTTCAGGTGGGTTTGGGATTCCAACCCTTTGGACCCATTGACGTTGTACTTCCTCTTGCCACCGCATAGACAGATTCTTCCCTTTATCATTCTACAGTCGACAAAGCCACCAGATTCATTGAGCGGATTCAACACATCCACCAACAGGTCCATGAGATTTTGCAGAAATCCAATGTTAAGTATAAGCAACGCCATGATAAAAACAGGGTACCACACCGGTTTCAGGTTGGAGACAAAGTCTGGTTACATTTGCAAAAGGAGAATCTCACCGGGCCCCATCAAAAGCTTTGGCCACTTCGTTATGGGCCTTACATTATCACCAAGATTGTGGGTAGTAATGCTTTTGAGCTCAACACTCCACCCTTCCTTGGTTTGCATCTAGTATTCAATGTGGACCTCCTTTGGCCATATTTCCCACTATTATTGGACACCTCTGAGATCACCGAACAGCTGAAACCAACAGAGCTCAACCCTGACTACATGGAACAAGAATCCACCGATAATATAGTGGACACACAGGTCAAGGGTACTCGCCAGCAGTGAATCCAACTTTATCAAGTTGTCAAGGTAGGGCAAGTCCTACACCAAGGAAAGTGGCTCACCCGGGGCCAAATCCAGCAAAATTTTCCTCACCTAATGGGGGAACTCAACACAATGGAGACCATTGCTTCCTAAGGGAGGAGGATTGATCCAGAGGGATATTGGTGGCCACCCACCTATTCCAACTAGCTCCTCATGTCCATTTTTGTTCAGCACGTCTTTATGTACTTTTTTATAATTGTGAATTCTACACTTCTAGGGCTGTATGAAGCCTCACACATTCTCCAGGTGGATACGATTGGCCTCTCACCTAATCCAACTGGCCTATTTTGTATGTTTTCATATCAGCACATCTTCTTGTACTTTCAGGGTTGTTTTGAGGACCTAAAAAAATTTATTTTGAGTCACCACAGTTAGATTGTAGACGGAGTCAGATTTTGATAGTGAAATGTGTAGTTCTCTGAAATACCTTTCCAATGGGTTATAACGCGCCTAAAACGAAGGTTGTATGCAAAAGTTATGAGCCTAGGAAGTTGAGGTACCAAATTACACCAACTTACCCATAGGGCCCACATGACTTTTGTTGTTTCACCTTCTAGGGTTAGGTTTTTGGATGTCTAGGGTTTGGCATTCATGAGTAATATGAAAAGGGCCTATGGAGCCTCATTGTAATCCATTATGCTCAGACGGATGCGCTTAGCATCCACATCTCTTCTCAGAGATAGCTACCACCATTCGAGCAAGTTTCAGTTCTGCAGTTTTACAGTTTCAGTCTATTTCATTATTTGATAGAAGATATTGTTCACTGAATATTTTTGTTATTCTTCCTATCTCTGTGTTTATGGTATTCAGTCTATAATCGGTTTGTTCCACTCCTAAATCCAGATCAGGCCTTAGCCCCTTTCTTCCTACAGCGATAGTATACAATCGTGGGCTATGACCAAGGTCCAACTCAAAAGGTGATTACTCCAGCACTTTGGAGCTTTCGAAAAGTATCAGAATTGACATGAGGATCAACGGTCCCATCTCTATTTCAAGATCAACAGCCCACAAGCACTTCGGGCTTCGGCTCTTCGGGAATTCCAGAGTAGCCACACACACAAACCTCCAAAATAGGACTTTGCTGAAGTGTCGAAGACGGTATAGATCCGACGGTCAGGGGAGGTCCCGAAGGGTCTTCGGATCTATAGTTACTATCACTTCGTAACTTCGGCGGTAGGGAAATACGAGTGACATGTGTCCTTTCCAGAAGGTGACACGAGTCACGTTCCAATGGACTTTTTAGGTCTGTGGAAAACCCAAATTAGGGTGACACGTGTCATGCTCTAACAGGAACAATGGATATGTGAACCATCCAAAACTAGGTGACACATGGCACACGTCAAGTGGGTCCACGTCACCTAGGATGACGTCAACGATCCACGTCATCAGAGACAGATACCTACTCAGTCTTTCAATCTAACGATCTATAAGGTCCCACGTAGATCCATAGATCTATGGTTCCCATTACCTCATGGCTTCGACTTCGAAGCTTATCGAATCCTCTCGACGCAAATTCCCCGAAGAGCCAAGCCTCCAGACTCTCGGATATTGCACTATTTTTCCTTTTCGACCAACGATCGACATTCACTTCAGTGATTTTTTACTTCATAAAATCTTGGTCAATTTCCTCCGAAGTACGGAATCTCCAGACTATGAGATCTCTTTCCACATAACCCCTCATCAAACGGTCCTACTTCATGGTCAATCACTTGACGAGGAACGAGAAGGGGCCACTTGTCACCTCACGATGCATCCTCGGTTAGTCGGGTATTCAAAGGTGGGTCCCTTAGCTCGATGGTTCGGAAGGATTCGAGGATCAAACGTCCCTCCATTTCAATGACCCATATTTACTCCACAACTCCATCATTTGGGAGTTTTGATGCTAGATCTTTCCAAATCCCTCAAAGTAAGACTTCCTCGAAGCACTTAACGCCTCCCTTCTTATGCCTGATTGAACGGTTGAGAGCGATCCATATTGGATCCCAAAATCGATGGTCCTCTTCGTTTCACAACTTCGCCCTTCGGCCACTTTCGAGGATTGTGGAGTCACAAGTCCTGAAGTCCCAAAGTCGAAAGAGATAACTCCTTTCAAACTAATGGTTGGTTCCTAGGCCCTGGTTACATGGGTCCTTTGGGGACACTTAGGGGCTAAGCGTGAATCCCTTTTTGCAGCAAGAGAGTTAAGGACATGGACGCAAGCCCTCGTTCAAATGAGTGAATAGTCTAAGGAAAAATTCCCTTCTCCCATAGAATTTGGACTTAACATTCCTACTAAGTAAACTTCACAAGGTTTGTAGGAATTAAACATTCCATTCGATCCTAACCCAACTCTCCTACAGACTCACATCCCATGACCCTATAACAGTTAAACTGAGATAAGTCTAAGATCACATAAATATAACAGTTTACAGGAAATCAAAAATCATTTCTAATAATTGATCAAATATTGAGAGACTGAATAATAAACACAGACATTTCATCATCACATCCAATATAATGTTCCAAGTATGAAAATACTTATCAGAACTGGAAAATGTGAAGCAACTGTTAAAAGGGGTGCACGTTTCCTCCCAACCATAGGCACAGCCACTCCTACTGGATTTACCACTAGCCACCCCCGAGCTATACCATGATTCTCTAAGAGATATTCTTTCTCTTTGCTCCACAACAGTCAAGGAAGAAGGTTACTCTCCTTATCCCACAGAAACTGGGCAACTAGTTTTCTCTTCTCCAAGAAAGGAGGTATGCACAAGTACTTCCTTAATCACTCGTCAGCCTCGTTTATCATCTTGTAGCGAGACCCAGCCCTAGGCTTCTTACAACCAAAACAAGATTTATTCTCATCTTTTCTCTCTACTTCATAAGCGAAGTATATCCACTGCCCTTCTTAGAAGAGTGTTTTTCCTTTTCTATGCTCTCATCCCAATTATGTCCTCTCTGCCCTGAATTCCCTCCTTTCTTTCCTTCCTCAGCAAGGTCATGTGGGTCTGAGTCCCCACTCGTGGTCAGGCCTGCAAGCATTACAGATGGGTACCCTACCTCATCTCCTCATTAACTCTTGAGGATGGACTTCCAACTACCAGCCTGACTAGTAATTCATTTATGGGTCAAAGGACTGTTGAGAAATTAAACCCAGTAGGTATTGGTCTGGTGAGGGTCATCTCAACCATACTTGGTTTCCCCTTCACCATCTCTCTCATATCATCCATGGTCTATCTTGGCAAACTCCCCTTTCAGCAATTATGCAACACTTATCCATTTTCTATTAAAAATATAAAATACATACATTGACCTTTTATACAAAGGTTCATCAAATCAAACATTCACACATATCTAGTCTGTCATAGTCTCTTGGGAAGTTATAGTTATATTTACAAACTAGGGGAAACAGGGGTATTACAATACCCTTCCCCTTAAAGGAACATCATCCTCGATGTTCTATTTGTCGATGTGCTTTGTATTTACAGAAGTAAACAAAAATGGATATGCATGTCTCATGGCATCCTCCAATTCCCATGTAGCCTCATCTGGGCCAAAGTGTTTCCATTGCAACTTGACCTATGCAATGATTATGTTCCTGAGTGGGGTTTCCTTCATGTCTATTATGCATTGAGGTTATGTCAGGAACTCTCCCTCATTTTCCACCTGGATCACAAACCAGTCAATAATATGATTAGAATCATGTACATACTTCTTTAATAAAGAAACATGGAAAACATTATGCTCCTTCACTGTGGGAGGAAGTGCCAGCCGATAGGCTACTTGTCCCACTCTATCCAAAACTTCAAAGGGTCCACAATACTGAGGTGACAGCTTGGCACAAGCTCCCATCCTCAAGGAGCTTCTCTTGGGTCTAACTCGGAGATATACATAGTCTCCTACTTCAAACTCTCTAGGAGTCATTTTCATGTATGCATAGCTCTTTTGTCTATCCTGGGCTATCTTCAGATTTTCCCTGATATGAATCACTTGTTGTTCCATTTCCTTTAGCATATATGGCCCAATTGTAACTCTATCTACTGGGTTATTCCAGCTGATTGGAATGTTGCATTGCCTTCCATAGAGGGCTTCAAACGGACTCATTTTTAATGACTCTTGATAGCCATTGTTGCAAGAAAATTCTACAAGTGGTAGGTAGTCCTCCCATTTCTTGGGTCGATGCATTACATGCATCCTCAACATGTCTTCTAATACTTGGTTTTCCCTTTCTGCATGCACATCATTTTGAGGGTGATAGGTTGTACTAAAGAGTAATTTTGTTTCAAAACCAGCAAACAAAGATTTCAAAAAGTTTGAAGTAAACTGTGTATCTCAGTCGGATATAATCTCTTTAGGTATGCCATGGAGTCTGAATATCTCTTTCATGAAGATGTTGGCAATATATTTTGCCTTGCAAGTTGACTTGACAGGTATGAAGTGAGCATCTTTGCTCAGTTTTTCCACAACTACCATGAGGGCATCGTTCTGTTTGGTTGATCTAGGTAATCCTGTGATGAAATCCATGGAGATGGTTTCCCATTTCCATTTGGGAATTGGTATGGGTTGTAGTAGCCTTGTTGGGTGTCGGTGCTCTGCCTTGACTTGCTAACATTATAGACACTTAGCTAAATAATCAGTTATGTCCTTTTTCAGTCCTGGCCAATAGAAGAATTTCCTAGTGGTCGTGATCATTTTCTGATAGCCAGGATGACCATTATATGGTCTTTTGTGTAGTTCATCCATTATGAGTCTCGTCAATTCATCACAATTTGGAATGTATAGTCTACCCTTGTAAGTCAGCAGGTCATCATTAAGCATCTGATAACCTTCATACTTCAGCCCTGTGGGCTCTTGCTTTAGGTATGATGTCACGGTCTTGAAAAATGCATTTGTTTCTTATGCAATTCTAACCCTCTCTTTAATGCATGATTCACTGGCGCTTACAGCCGCAAAGTGGAGCACTTTCATGCTTCTACTAAGGGCATCAGCCACCCTATTCTCCTTTCCTTTGATATGTTTGATTTCAAAATCAAACTCACTAAGGAGAGCCATCCACCTAGGTTGTCTCACATTGAGTTTTGGTTGGTCAAACAAATACCTCAATCCACTATGGTCTGTCATAAGTACAAATATCCTACCTAGGAGGTAATGCCTCCACATCTTTAAAGCATGCACTATGGCAGCCAATTCCATATCATGGGTCACATAATTGATTTCATGCTCATTCAATTTTTTGGATTCATAGCAAATCACATGTCCCTCTTACATAAGGACTCCTCCGAACCCTTCCTTACAGGCATATGTACACACAAGGAAGTCTTTGTTTGGATTTGCAATCTTTAGTACAGGTGCATTGGTCAGAAGGTATTTCATCTCTTGAAATCTTTCTTCACATTCTCATGTCCAAATGAATTTAACCCCCTTTTTCTGAAGGGAGGTGATTGGGAAACCAATCTTGGAGAATCCTTTTATGAATATCCTATAGTATCCTGCCAGACCCATAAAGGATATGATATCAGATACATCATTTGGGGTAGTCCAATCCATGATGGATTTAATCTTGTCAGGATCAACTACCACTCCTTCCCTAGAAATCATATGGCCTAAGTAATGGACTTGTTTCCGTAAAAAGTCGCACTTATTGAGCTTAGCATAGAGCTAATGTTCGCTTAGTACCTGGAGGACTAGGTTGAGATGTTCTTCATGCTCTTCTCTATTCTTGGAATTGATTAGGATATCATCAATGAAAACCAATGCAAACCTATCCAAGAACTTTCTGAATATGTTATTCATTAAGCACATAAAATTGGTTGGTGCATTGGTAAGCCCAAATGGCACCACCACAAATTCATAGTGTCTATATCTTGTCCTAAAGGATGTCTTGTGGATATCTTCATTTATGACTCGGACCTGATGGTATCCAAACCTCAATTCAATCTTGGAGAAGATTGTAGCACCCCTTAATTGGTCAAACAAGTCATTGATCATTGGCAAGGGATACTTATTCTTGATGGTCATCTTATTGAGTTGTCTATAATCTATTCACAGTCTAAGTGTGCCATATTTATTTTTCACAATCAAGGTTGGTGCTCCCCATGGAGACACACTGGGCCAAATGTATCCTTTGTCCCACATCTCCTTCAGTTGTATTTTGAGCTCAACTAGATGTGGTGTAATCATTCTATAGGGTGTTCTAGACATTGGCACCACTCCTGGTATAAGTTCTATGGAAAATTGAATATCCCTTCTTGGAGGTAGTCCTCGTACCTCTAATCGGAATACATCTTTATATTCTCTTAATATGGGATGGTTCTCTAGGTTGGGTTTGTTATTCTCAATAGAGTTGAGTACTTGTATTGCATACAAGGGACATCCCTTTCTGCAATACTTCTTCACTTGGAGGGTTGATATTTGTCTCACTGAGACAGGATTTTGAATCCCTTGTAGGGTTACCCTTCTTCCTTCTTCATTTTCACGCTCCAGAGTTTTACTCTAACAGTCCAACTTGGTTTTTTGGGCAGCCAACCAGTCCATACCAATCAACATGTCATAAGATCCTAAAGGAAGTATGTTTAGGTTCGCTTGGGTGGGAAACCCACTTATAACAATTTGGCATGATGGTATGACCTATGTTACTTTTCTTTTGGTTCCAGTGGCTAGTTGTACCATCCATGATTTAACTTGTTTAACTTGTTGCAATTTATATCTCTCAATAGTTTGAGGGGCAGCATAACTCAAATTAGAACTAGGGTCAATTAAAATGGAAACAGGATGGTTGGGAATCATACCTTCCATCTCCACCAATGAAGCTTGGTGGTAAGCTTGCCTATTACCCAAGGTTGCATAAATTTGTGGCAGGATCCCAGCCACATCATTGACTTTGGTAGCCTCTTGGACATTGTAGACCCTCCCATTGTTCTGTTGCCTATGTGAACAGTCCCTCGACAGATGTTCCTCTCCACGACCCCAACATTTCAAGGGTTCTCTCTTCGTGTTATCAGTCTTACTTGGAACTTCTCTGAAGGGTTTATTTCCACTCTGGGATGGGAAATTTGTTTGATACACACTTCTAGCAGGAATACTCATCCTAGAGCTCTTCCCCTGGTTTTTAAACCTCAAAGGTTTAAACCCCTTCTTCTTGAATCCCGAATTGTTTTTCTTCTTCCAGTCTTCATGGGGTTTTGTCTTACTCTTGAATTGCTCATAGAAATACCTTGCTTTTCGAATAATATCTTCTAAGGTCTTTGGCTCATCAAACTAAATTATGTCCTGGTAGGACTGAGGTAATACACTAAGGAATCATTTCATATTTATCTTTTCATCCTTTATGTAGGGTACATACCTCATCAGCTCAAGAAATTTGTTGATATACTCATCTATGGTGAGTTGTCCCAGCTTGAGTTCATAGAACTCCTTGGTCTTCTCATCAAAGTACTTTTCTGACAGATACTTATTTTTGAAGTATTTCTCAAATTGTTTCCATGACAATTCCATCTCATGGACCCCTTTCACATTCCTAAGGTACTCCCACCAAATGGAAGCTTTCCCATTCAGGTTGAAAATGGTTATCTGAGCCTTTAAGTTATCAGAGTAGTCATGAACTATGAAGTACTTCTTCAGGACAAGTAGCCAAAATTTTGTTTCTTCCCCCTTCTTAATCTCTCCATCGAAGGTGGGGTGTTTGGATTTCTTGAATTCTTCAGGATCACGACTCTTGGAATGTTTCCTCTTCTTTCCTCTTGTCCAAGAATGGGAACTAGTTTTTCCACTAGAATATTTTCTTGGAGTTGTCAGTGTCCTCACTAGAGGAATCTTCCATTGAATGTTTCTTGGCTCCATGTTGGTCCTTCTTTGAGGTGCTCCTCTTGGTTTGGCCACTTTCAATACCATGTTTTTGTATCTCATGTGGACTTGTAGTTTTCTTAGTATCATTCCTTTCCACGTGACTGCCAGATGGACCATGTTGCAGTTTCCTTTGTATATCTGATAGACTTTGCAGTAGGACTGCATTAATCTATGTCTGTTTTTCCTACTCCTTGATCAAACTTTCATTGTCAACCTTATAACTTTGTAATTATTCCATGAGGCTTCTTACAGTTTCGGAAAAATTTGGAGGGATTTCCACCACCCTCCTTTCATCAGATTCTTCCTCTCTATTGTGGGAGCTCCCACCCAACTCCTGATGTGTCACCATCCTTTACGTTGTAGTTTTCTTGTTGTTCACTGACTGCTTGAGTGCAGATAAAAAATTCTCTATTAGTTACTAATCTACCAATTCATGAACAACACATATCATTGCAAGGTGAAGTCAGTTCTTTATTTGGAAACATTGGCAACATACAGTGCAATTTTCCAAAACATATATCAACAGTAAAAGGTCTCATTCCTTTCTTCAATAGAGGTTTACTAAGCTTTTTAGGAATGGATAAAATAGGGTGTTACCCCTTAAATTCCTCTAATAATATTTTGATATGACTCGTGCATGAGCCCAAGCAGGCCAAGTGTTGTTTCCATGATCTAATACCAATTTGTAACACACCCGACCCCTAACTATTCTTTTAAGGGATGGGGCATCATAAATTTTTTTCCCTTAACTATCTCGAGTCCTAAATCTGAGATATCCTCGGTTCTACTCACCATGAGCCTCCTAACGGTTGTCATCGGGTTGAATTCTAAGTTTTGGCTTTGCAAACTGTTGCCTCCCAAAGTTCCTCGGGTGTTATTAGTCAAGAACCACATGGGTCCATCTCGTTCATGGGTCTTCTCCCTGACCTCTCCTCTGGCCTTTGGTCCATGAGGAGGACCAATAAAAGACTCGCGAGCACTTTTCCAAAGCCCCCTTTTCCTTTTAATTTTAAAATAGGTCCTTAGCCCCTTTCTTCTTGCGGCGATAGTATACGATCGTGGGCTATGACCAAGCACCAACTCAAAAGGCACTTACTCTGATGCTTTGGAGATTTCGACAAGTCTCGGAATTGATGTGGGGATCAACGGTCCCAGCTCTCTTTCAAGATCAATGGCCCACAAGCACTTCGAGCTTCGGCTCTTCGGGAATTCCAGAGTAGCCACACACACAAATCTCCAGAATAGGACTTCGTCGAAGTTTTGAATATAGTACAGATATGATAGTCAGGGGAGGTCCTGAAGGGTCCTAATATCTATGGCTACTATCGCTTCGTGACTTCGACAGCAGGGAAATAGGGGTGACATGTGTCCTTTCCAGAAGGTGAAACGAGTTGCGTTCCAATGGCCTTTTTGGGTCTGTGGAAAACCCAAATCAGGGTGACATGTGTCATGCTCTAACATGCACAATGGGTATGTGAACTGTCCAAAACTGGGTGACACATGGCATACGTCAAGTAGGTCCACGTGACCCGGGATGACGTCAGTTAGCCACGTCATCAAATATGGATACCTACTCAGTATTTAAATCTAACGGTTCGTAAGGCCCCACATAGATCCATAGATCTATGGTTCCCATTACCTCATGGCTTCGGCTTCGAAGCTTACCGAATCCTCTTGACGTAAATTCCCTGAAGATCCAAGCCTCCGGACTCTCTGATCTTGCGCCACGTGTCCTTTTCGACCAATAGTCAAGATTTACTTTGGCACTCGTGACTTCGAAAAGTTCGTACTTCATAAACTCTTCGTCGGTTTCCTCTGAAGTACGAAATATCTAGACTACGGTATCACTTTCCACATAACCCCTCATCCAACAGTCCTAGATCATGGTCAATCACTTGACAGGGAACGAGGAGGGGCCACACGTCACTCCACGACATGTCCCCGGTTAGTCGGATAGTCAAAGGTGGGTCCCTTAGCTCGATGGTTCGGAAGGATCCCAGAGGATCCGAGGATTGACGGTCCCTCCATTTCAATGGCCCAGATTTACTTCGTGACTCCAGTGTTCGAGAGTTTCAGCGCTGGATCTTTCCAAATCCCCCGAAGTAAGACTTCCTCGAAGCACGTAGCGCATCCCCTCCTATGCTCGATCTAACGGTTGAGAGTGATCCATAGTGGATCCCCAAATCGATGATCCTCGTCATTTCACGACTTCGCCCTTTGGCCACTTTCGAGGATTGTGGAGTCACAAGTCCTAAAATTCCGAAACCGAAAGAGCTAGCTCCTTTCAGACTAGCACCTGGTTCCTAGGACCTGGTTACATGGGACCTTTGGTGAAAATTAGGGGCTAAGTGTGAATCCCTTTGCAGCAAGAGAGTTAAGGACATGGGCGCGAGCCCTCATTCAGATGAGTGAATAGTCTAAAGAAAAACGCCCTTCTCCCACGGAATTCAGACTTAAGATTCTCGTTAGGTAAACTTCATAGGGTTTGCAGGACTTAGACATTCCAGTTGATCCTGCCCTGACTCTCCTACAGACTCACATCCTATGACCCTCTAACAGTTAAACTAAGATAAGTCCAAGATCACATAAATATAACAGTTTATAGGAATCAAAGAGCATTTCTAATAATTGATAAAATACTGCAAGACTGAATAATAAACACAGACATTTCATCATCACATCCAATATAATTCACCAAGTATGAAAATACTTATCAGAACTGGAAAATGTTAAGCAATTGTTGAAAGGGGTGCTCGTTTCCTCCCAGCCATAGGCACAGCCACTCCTACTGGATTTACCACTGGCCACCCCCAAGATAAACCATGATTCTCTGAGAGAGATTCTTTCTCTTTGTTGAATTTTCATTATGCTAGGCTCAAGAATGAAGTTTATTTCAATTTTAGCATTTACTTGAACCATAAACAAATGCAGCTACACCATTAACAATTGTTGCAATAACCAAGAACACGAGAAGAAATACCATGCACAAGAACATAATAAATATCTTGGGAAACCCTTCTCGACAAGGGAAGAAAACCCAGCAATCCTTTGCTATATTCTCAAGAGAAATACCTCCCACACCATAGACCTAGCACAYAAAAGGGTGCTCTCCAAAACCAAGAAGCTAGYGCCCAAGAGAGGTGCGCACTTCAGCCCTAGAAGATGTRCTTGCTGAAATTTCCAAATGTCATGTGTGTTGTGTTTCCTCAATGGGGAAATCACCTTTATTTATACTGGACTGGACACATCAAAAGTGGTGTCTATTAGCACAATAGGGCCAACCTCAATAACTCAGAATACAATTAATTATTACAATATTAATTATCTTTTACACTAATTATCTTTCACTTTAGGGTGGGGCTGGCCTATACCCTTTACATCACAATTAGGGTTACACGTAAATCTTACTCTTAGAAAATATAGCAAGGGATCTCACACACCCACTAGTGCTCAACCACTAGGGGCATGTCCACCTGTGCTCAGCCACAGAGACGTCCTACTCAAAAGATCTCTATCTCACTGAGTCTCATAGGAGAATCATCTGGAGTATCACATTGTCTCAACTCTCTAGCAAGGGATCTCACACACCGACTAGTTCTTAGCCACTAGGGGCACGTCCACCTATACCCAGCCACAAGGACATCCACTCAACAAGTCTCTATCTCACTGAGTCTCATTAGAGAGTCATCTAGAGTATCACATCGTCTCAACTCTCTACACAGAGGAGAACGATACACCCATCACATGGGCACCTTCACCCCTCAAAGGGGTACACACGTCATTTCATCTCAAACAACACACCCATCTCATGGGCATTCTCACCCCACACAGGGGTACACACATCGACACACCCATCTCATGGGTATCCTTACCCCACATAGGGGCACGCAGCCTTCCATCTCAGTCTCAGAGAAGAACGACACACCCATCTCATGGGCTCTCTCATAGGCCAACTCACATAGTCTGTGTTAGCTAGGGAGGTATTCTCCACCAGGCCAAGTCTCTCAGAGAAGTACTTGAACTTCATCTTGGCAAGCAGTTTGGTGAAAATATTTGCAATCTGCTTATGTGTAGGAAGGTATTACATGTGTACTTCTTTCCTCTGTACCATGTCTCTGATATAATGATATTTTATCTCAATTTGTTTTGATCTATCGTGAAACACACAGTTCTCAGAGAGCTTCACACATCTTTGTTTATCATAATGAATAATGGTAGGATCCATCTCATGATCAAATAAATATGTCAGGAACTTGTGAAGCCACACTGCTTCGCGGACTGCCACACTCAATGCTATATAATCTGCTTCTGTGGTACTCAAGGCCACAGAGCTATGTTTCCTGCTGCACCAGGAAACCATGGCAGACCCTAAGATAAAACAACAACAGGATGTGATCTTCTGGTCCACTACGCTCCCTGCCCAATCTACATCGGCATATCCTTGCACACTCAAGTCTACACTGGAAACGTATCTCAGGCCATATCCAACTGTGCCTCGTAGATATCTCAATACATGCTTCGTTGTTATCCAGCGAGTCTGTCTCGGCTGACTCATGAACTGACTAAGGACATTCGTTGCATATCATATATCAGGTCTTCTGTCAACCAGACACATCAATGATCCAATCAGTTGTCAGTACAAATGTGGATCAATCTCGCCTAAATCAGTAGAAGCATCATCCATTTTCTTCAAATCCATGACCATCGATGTAGGAATGGATTTTCACTCTGTCATACCAAACTTCTGCAATATCTCCACTGTATATTTTCCTTGACTCAAGAAAATCTCATCAGTCCTCTGCCATACTTCTAGTCCCAAGAAGTAGTGCATCATACCCAAATCCTTCATCTCAAATTTAGAAGTCAATACTCGCTTGCATTTAGAAATAAGTCTTTCTGAACCGGTGAGGATTAAGTCATCCACATACAGGACCAAGATTAGGCACTTGTTACCAAAAACACTCTTGTTGAAGCCTAAACTCATCAAGAATCCATCCATTTTCTCATACCAAGCACGAGGTGCTTTCTTTAGTCCATACAGGGCTTTCTTCAACCTACATACATAATATTTCTTATTGTGTATCATGAATCCTTATGGTTTCTCGATATAAACTTCTTCATCAATTTCACCATTGAGAAAGGATGTATTTACATCCATCTAATGTAGTTTCCAACCCATGGATGTAGCTAGTGCAATGATAGTACTGATGGAAGTGTATCGGGCTACTGGAGAAAATGTCTCATCATAGTCAACTCCCTCTACTTGTGAGAATCCTCTGGCTACAAATCTCGTTCTGTATTTATTGATACTTCCATCAGCTACATGCTAGATCTTATAGATCCACTTGGAAGTCACTACAGACTTCCCTTCTAGTCTCAGAACAATATCCCATGCATCATTCTTCAAGATGTACTGATATTCTTCTGTCATGGCATCTTTCCATACGTACTCACTTGTCACTTCTCCATGACAAGAAGGCTCAGAATCAATGATGTAGCTCATAGATGAAAATTAGCTCGAAAATATCTTTGGTCTTTTTCTCTCTCGGGATGTGCCTTGAGGGGCTACATGTCCCTCTGCCTCCTGTAGAGTTTTTCGAGCCTAGGCAGGTCTTTTATGCCCTATTGTAATATTTCTAGATACATCAATTGGAGAAACTGGATCAGTTGGAACAACCGGATCAACTAGAATAATGGTTGTCTCCCTCTAAACTGTTGAAGGGGGAGAAGGTATTGTCTCACTGTCAATATCCATCTGAGATTCTCTGGATCTTTGAAATGTTATCTCTTCTTCAAAGCTAACATCTTTGCTTACCTTAATCTGTCTCTGACTAGAGATGTAGATCCTATATTCCTTCGAATATTCATTGTATCCCACAAATGTACCCTTTCTCCCTGAAGGGTCTAGCTTGGATCTCTTCTCTTTGGGCACATGAAAATATATTCGGCACCCAAATATCCTGAAGTGTCCAATCTCAGGCTTCACTCCGGTGAAGGCTTCATCAAGAGTTATTTTATTCAAAATCTGGTGAGGACTCATGTTCTTAACATATATTGTTGTCATGCATGCTTCTGCCCATAGATTCATAGGTAGACTCTGATCATGTATCATTGCTTTGGTTTCCTCGATGATGGTTTTATTCTTCCTCTCTGCAACCCCATTTTGTTGAGGTTTGTAAGGAACTGTGTACTCCCTCTTGATCCCTACTTCAATACAGAAATTGTTTAAATCCTTGGAGGTGTATTCTCCTCCATTATCTGATCTTAGTACCTTGATCTTTCTTCCATTCAGGTTCTCCACCTGATCTTTGAATTATTGAAATCTTGCAAGGATTCCATCCTTGGTCTTCAGGAAGTAAATCCAAGTTTTTCTAGAGTGATCATTTATGAAGAGTACATAGTACAAATATCCATTCAGGGAGGCAACGGTCATTGGTCCACACACATCTGAATGTATCAAGTCCAATATTTCCTTGGATCTATTTTCACTTCTCAAGAAGGACCCTTTGACATTATTTCCAAGGGCACAACCTCTGCAAACACCTTTATGTTGAATCAGTATCTCTGGAAAGCTTGTTACCATTTTCCCTAGAGCTGGAAGGGCTCTATAATGAATGTGAGCAAGTCTCATATGCCATAGCTCACTCAATCTGATAGTATCATGTAACAGGGCCTAGACTGGTCTGATGATCAACCTGTATAATTTGATTTCTCGAACACCAATTACTCTAGCAGAATTTATATGTGAGTCTTTGTGCCATGCAAGAACGTTTCCTTCAGAAAATGTAACCTTGTAGCCTTTGTCTTCTAAGGAAAAAATGGAGACAAGGTTCCTCTTCATCACAGGTACATATAGTACTTCACTTAATTGAAGATGCATGTCAGAATCTAGTTGGAAGGTATAAGTTCCAACCCCTTTCACATTATATCTGGCATCATCTCCAAGGACAACATGTAGGTTGGTCTCTTTCTCAACAAGATTAGTCAAGTGATCTCTAAATATGGTCATGTGCATTGAGGCACCACTGTCAATTAACCAAGTATCATCATTAGTAGGAACCATACCTAAGAGTGTTGAAATGAATAAGAAGGCTTCTTCTTTGATGTCTTCATCTCTCTGAAGTCTTGTCTTCTAGGAACTGTATTTGCTTGATCCATCAAGCTTATCTTCCATCATAGTTTTGTTCATCATATTTTTAGATTCTTCACAAACCCTTGCCAACTGGGCTAGAAAACCTAGCGACTAGGCTAGCAACCTTAGTTTTTGTTGGGATTATGAATGCCAACAATAAGCCTTGAAATTCATAAGAACATCGGTGAGCTTAAAATCTCCTTCAATGAGCTGCAGAAACCCTAATTCTGAAATTTCTACAGAAAAATGCGAAACCCTAGAAACCCTAGGGCCAAAAAATTAGAATGGTCAGAAATGCAATCTAAAGGTTGCAAGAGGTGCGTTGAAGGAGGTCATACACTCCTATTCAATTTTCAGCCCCAACTTCCAAGTATTAAGTGTTGGAACACCCAAAAAGTGAGGGTCGTACGGATTTTCTGGAAACCCTAGAAGGGTCGTACGGTTCTGCAAAAGAGGAGGACGGCTTGCTTGAAGCTTGTACAATGGCTTCTTCAAGACCTATGCTTTGATACCATGTTGAATTTTCACTATGCTAGGCTCAAGCATGAAGTTTATTTCAATTTTAGCATTTACTTGAACCATAAACAAATGCGGCTACACCATTAACAATTGTTGCAATGACCAAGATCAAAAGAAGAAATACTAGGCACAATAACATAAGAAATATCATGGGAAACCCTTATCAACAAGGGAATAAAACCCATCAATCCTTTGCTATATTCTCAAGAGAAAGAC
The DNA here is from genome assembly GCA_010110895.2 of Picea sitchensis. Classification (NCBI taxonomy): domain Eukaryota; kingdom Viridiplantae; phylum Streptophyta; class Pinopsida; order Pinales; family Pinaceae; genus Picea; species Picea sitchensis. Next base: position 108,290 of record SNQJ01S0017821.1, on the reverse strand, counting down.
CTCCCACGCCATAGACCTAGCACACAAAAGGGTGCTCTCCAAAACCAAGAAGTTAGCGCCCAAGAGAGGTGTGCAATTCAGCTCTAGAAGATGTACTTGTTGAAACATCCAAATGTCATGTGTGTTGTGTTTCCTCAATGGGGAAATCACCTTTATTTATACTAGACTGGACACATCAAAAGTGGTGTCTATTGTCACAATAGGGCCGACCTCAATAACTTAGAATATAATTAATAATTACAATATTAATTATCTTTTACATTAATTATCTTTCACTTTATGGTGGGGTCAACCTGTACCCTTTACATCACAATTAGGGTTACAGGTAAATCTTACTCTTAGACAATATAAAAA
>SNQJ01S0017821.1:85256-99498 GCA_010110895.2 Picea sitchensis | reverse complement strand
TAGACGATGATTTCAAATCATATCTCATTTCTCATGGAATATCTTGGAAGAGAATTGTTCCCTATGGTCCATGACAAAATGTAGTATCTAAATGGAAAAATAGAGCTATTGTGGAGATGGCTCGATGCATGATTCACTCTAAGGAAATGGAGCTTAAATTTTGGGGGTGAAGTTGTTTTCCTCAAACCTAAATCATCAATTGAACACCTACCTATGGTATTCAAGGTGTGACTACATATGAGAAATGGTAGGGAAAAAAACTTTGGTTTCTCATTTCATAATTTTTGGATCAAGAGCATGGGCCCATATTCCGAGTGAAAAGTGAAACTAATCATAACCTAAAAATTATTGCTACATTATAGTAGGCTAAAAGGATGTTTCCAAAGCATATCATCCATATGATCCTTCCACTCACAAGGTGATTGAACATAGAGATGGTAACTTTGATGAAGTTCCTACTCACAATCCATTGAGATCTTTCCTACTCCTTCTTAAAGTCGATGATTATTCTATAGATGATTCCCAACATGTTTCAATGGCTCTTTCTCCTTCACATTATAATATTGATCCTCTTAATCCTATGAGTGCTTTCTCAAGAACACGTCCATGATGAATAGGACCTTATTTATGAGTTGTCCAAATCCAATCTTGGAAAAGTATCTTCTCTTCTTGAATGCTCCTTCTAATGTTGTTCTTCCAGTAGCTGAGCAATTCAATGATGATCATAAGAATACTTCTTTATAAATCCATTTGATTTAGCTCCTATTTTTTCAATTAAGTCAATGATCCAGATGGATGTCGGCGGCCTCCCACCTATTCCAACTGGCTCATTTTGGCAGTTTTTTCCTAGTTTTTGGGTCCCCGACTTCCAGGGTCATTTTGAGGCCCTAAACATCGTTTTTATAGATCGCCACAATTAAACTATAGACAAAGTTAGATTCTAATGGAAACATGTATATTCCTCGGATAGACCTTTCCAATGGGCTATCGTGCGCCTAAAACGGAGATCGTATGCAAAAGTTACGACCCCGGGAAGTTGATGTAGTAACTTACCCCAACAGGGCCCACATGACTTTTGGCGCTTCATCTCCTAGGGTTAGGTTTTTGGATGTCTAGGGTTTTGGGATCCATGTTTATTGTATAAAGTCTTGGAGAGCCTCATTGTAACCATCTTCTTGCGAATGAGTGCAATCGTCACGTATCTTCTCAGAGATAAGTTGCCACCATTCTAGCAAGTTTGTTTCAGTCTACATTTTACAGTTTAAGCATATTTCCTTATTGAATAGAAGCCAGATTTATTGTATCTCTGTTATTGTTTCTTGTGTTTCTATGTTAATAATAATAATAATATGTATTCATTTCGTTCTGCTCATAAATCTGAATCAGTCAAGGACTAAGCCCAAGTGGGACATATCCTCACTTGTGGATATTGTTAATTTTCATGCATCCAAAGGTGAATTGGAGCATTGTTACAAGACTCCTCCACCATGGGCCCTTCTCTTCAAATTGAATTATGTGATCATTGAACTAAATATTCATCCACCATTGACACTTTGTTACATGGTCAATGCTAAAGATCTCATTGGATACTTGAGGGAGATATATGGTGTTTAGGGGGATGATATGTAATGATTCTCTATGTGACCCTTGTTCATCATTAAGGGGGGATGTGTGTAATGTCTTCTCTCAGTGGCCCCTTGTTCTAATTAATGGGGGTATTGAAAATAGGAGACTACATTCGGAAGATAGGCCAAGGGAAATATAATGTCAAGAAGACAAGGATAACGAAGAAGTGCAAGAATAAGACACCCATCGACTATTATGAATTTGAAGTTTATGTCAGCCATCATTTTGCATAAAGGAAGTGACCATCTCTCATTTTATGACATCTTAGAGTCTATTGAAGTTTAAAAACGTTTGTACAAAAGTTTTGTGATCAATGGAATAAATTGTGTGTGTTTTATGTTTTCTTCCATAGTTGTTGCATGGTTTCTTATTTAATTGTGTGTGCTTCCATGGCATAGCTATGCACCTTGAATTTGAGCAAAAGGTGTAGTGTTACCTCTTGATTCATCCAATGGAGGAGATCGAGTAGGGAGAATGGATTTCATCCAACAGAGGAAACTGAGTAGGGAGAATGGATTTCATCCAACAGAGGATACCAAGTAGGGAGAAGGGATTTCGTCCAACGGAAGAGACAAAAGAGGACTTGGGAAGGGATCCATCTATGAAAGAGAGGGGATTATTCCATGGAAATGGATGAATGAAAAGGTAGTAATGAAGGATACCATGTTCCAACAACATGTCGATGGAAAGCTTGTGTTCAAAGAAGACTAAGATAATGAAGAAGAGTAAGAAGAAAATATCCATTGGGTATTATGAATTTGAAGTTGAACTTGTGAGATAGAGTTTTGTATAAGGGTAGTTACCCTCTCTATAAGGGTAGTTTTGTGAGATAGAGTTTTTGTAAAATGGTACACAACTATTATAATTAATCGAATTAGTTTTGTGACTCTGAACTTGTGATATAGAGTTTTGTATAAGGGTAGTTACCCTCTCTATAAGGGTAGTTTTGTGAGATAGAGTTTTTGTAAAATTGTACACAACTATTATAATTAATCGAATTAGTTTTGTGACTCTCTCTCTCTCTCTCTCTCTCTCTCTCTCTCTCTCTCCAATAGAGGAGATGGAAAACATCACCCAACAAAAGAGATTGTGTGAATGGGAGAAAATATTATGTCCAATAGAGGAGATGGAAAAGTAGGAGAATGGATATGTCAATGAAGGAGAGGGGATTCTTCCATGGAATGGAGGAAAGGCATAGGGAGTTGTGAATTGCCACATCCAAACAACAAACCAAGGGAAACCTCACGTGAAGAAGATTAGTAGAACAATGAAGAGAAAGAAGAAGACACCCATTGGGTATTATTAATTAAAAGTTGATATTGTGAGCCAATGTTTTATACAAGGGCAATGACCCTCTCTCATTCTATGATAGCATAGAATCTATTGATGTGGGATGACCACATCGTTACAGAGATTGTATATCTACTCTAATAATATACCAATATGTTCCCACATTGATTCACAGAGATGAAAGATATGATGGGAGAACTCGGAAAGATGAAGATAGAATTGAAGTCTAGCACCCAGTAGAACAAGAAGAGGTTGTATTGGACATTGACTTGATATTCTAGTGGAAGAATCAATTTGGATCAATAAAATAGTCATATAGGCTAATAAAATAGGTGGAATATGTGTTTTTTTAGACTTTCACACACTCAATGAGGCCTCAATACATGACCCCTTTCCTGCAAAATTCAGTGATGAGATTCTTGACAAAGTTGCAGGGAATGAAGCCTACTCCTTCATAGATGGGATTTTTGGCTATCATCAAACATGGATCATTGAGCAAGATAGGAAAAATACCAAATTTGTGTCTGAATAGGGGTCGTATGCCTACAATATCGTGCCTTTTAGAATAAAGAACATGCCCATAGTGTTTTCCAAAAGTGGTGGTTGTTGCATTCCACGAGTATATCCATAAGTTTCTTAAGATCTATTTGGATGATTGGACCATGTACAATTTGTTGAATAATCATACTTCTAAAATCGGGATGATGATGAACAAGTGTCGACAAATACAATTTCCATTGAATGTTAAGAAATGCATATTTTATATCTCATTCAATGTACTTTTGGGTCATATTTTTTGTGAGGGAATTTTAGTTGATTCAACAAAGATCTTGGTGATTGTGAATTTGTCTATGCCGAAGAATGTCCCTATGTTTTGGTCTACATTGGGTCACACAGGTTATTACCATAGGTTCATTAGGAGGTATGTGAAGATAATAGCGTAAATGGAGGATCTAATGTGGAAAGGTGTCTTGTTTATCTAGACTATAGCCTGCAAGGAAGGATTTGTCGAGTTGAAACAACATATGGTTACAACACCCATTTTAGGTTTTTCGGGATGGGCAAAAAAAATCTGCATACATGTGGATGCATCTAGCATTGCAATGGGGAATATGTTGGCACAACCCAAGGAAGGAATATTGGACCATTTGGTCTACTTTACTAGCAGGAAGTAGTCATGTGCAATCATAACTAAACCATTATGAAATGTAAAGGTTTGTCTATGGTATACATACCACAAAAATTTTGGTACTACCTTCTCAATCATGCATTCAAGTTCTTCATTGATCATAAACTACTCAAGTATTTAATAAACAAGCCAATGCTAGAAGGTAGGATATGTATATGGTTTCTTTTATTTGAGGAGTTTGATTTTGAGGTGGTTGTTAAACTACATAAATAGAATACGGGCCCCAATAATTTATCCAAGTTTTGCAATGGGGAAGTGGTTGGGACAATTGATGAACTACTTGATGCCAATTTATTTTGCATGGAATCTATCCCTAACTTCTTCACTGAGATCACCAAATTTCTCAAGTCCTAGTGAGTATTAGAACAACATGATTAGTGACAACATCGTCAATTGGTTATTTGAGTTGTGAAATAACAATCAATCATCGGTCATCTATACAAGTTATCCATGAATGGGATTCTCCATAAGTGTGTATTGGATCATGAATGATAGGCAATACTACGAGAATCACTTGACGAACAGAGCTATGGACATCAGAATTGAAATGCCATTACTTGGAAAGTGTTACGTGTAGGTCTTTGGTGGCTATCCTTGTTTGCAGATGTAGATGATTTATGTGCCCCCTTTAACTGTACGGCCACCTCAAAAAATGTGTCAAATTGCAACAACACAAATCTATGAAATAAATGCATGTAAGGTTGCCTTGGGAACTATGCCAAAACTCAAAAAATAACACAGCAATATTCCTCGATTTATGGGCAGCAAGAAACATCAGTACGAACTACTAAAATCTGTACAGTACGGCATGTTCCTCTTGCTGTACCTTTTTCCTCAATTTTTGTGCAAGTTTTGATTGTACGGCCTTCTCAAAAGTCCATACAGTACGGTCTTATTTCAATGTTGTATCCTGCCTCAATTTCTATGCCAGTATTCAAGATGTATGGCCTGCTCAATCCGTACAGTATGGCCTGCTATTAATGTTGTACTCTTTCATTGATTTGTGTGCCAATACTAGCCTTGGAATGTGTGTCCTTAGCAGCAAAATAGCTCCTCTCTTAGTCTGCTCGACTTCTTTCTTATTCCAACTCTCTCTTTCTCTTTCTCTCTCAAAAATGAAAACAATAACCCTAGAAGGGTGTGCCCTCCTACCCTAGTCGACCTCATGGAGGAAGTTGAAGAGACATCTCATCCAACGGTTGAGATTAGATGAGATCAAGGGTGTGAATTAAATCACTTAAGTTACCCACTTTCCCTAAGTCCAAAAAGTCACCTTTTAATTTATCTCTCACAAATTAAATGACCAGGCTCCACATTAGGCACTTTATCACCCCTTAGGCGCCTAGGTGATGAGAAACACTTGCCTAGGTACTTTTTGATTATTTTAACATGATTGACACTACATAATTTGTGGAATGGGTAGTGGAGTAGATTATGTCGAAGCAGAGGACTATAGCACTAGATCTCACTTTGGCAGAGAAGCATATGCGATGGTGGGAAATCCATTGAAGCATTTTTTACTCATGGGAGGATATGACATATGCTACACTATATAGTAGATCCTTACTAGACATCCAAACTATGCCAACCAACAACAATGTGGAATCCAATTCTATTGAACAATCTTTGTATTTCAATGGCACTTTTTATCTAATGGGCCTTATGGACAACTATGAAAATTCCGCTAGATGACATAGGGAATCCATGTTCAGAAATGGGTGCATAAGTTCATGCACACCTTAAATCCATTGTTGAAGAACTAGTATCTACAAACATATTTACAATAGAAAACTACCACCTAGATGGAACTATGGGACGGGTTCTATGACACTTTTTGACTCTATGAGGAGCATACACTAATAACCAAGGTGATGTAGTACTTTAAATGTTTCCCACAGATGGACCATCGTTATTGTATATTTGTAGGTTTTGTAGAGGAGGACCCTACAAAGGAACTTTGGCATCTGTGGTTTGAAGAAACAAAAGGCCACCCGATCATCCAAGATACTTGGGATACAAGAAATCTAATATATTACCATGAGCCATTGTGGACAAATAAAATTAATATTGGTACATAGGATGAGCCCAAGATAGATGTTATAGGGGACTATAGGGATGACCACATCGTCATAGAGATTATAGATCTGCTCCAAAAATATGTCAATATGTTCCCACATAGATTCACAAATATGAAGGGCATGGTGGGATAACTTGAAGAGATGAATATATAATTGAAGTATAGCACCCAATATATCAAGAAGAGACCACACAAGATGAATCTGCATTATAAGGAATACGTTAAACAAAAAACCAACAAGATGTTGGACATTGGCTTGATATTTCTAGTAGAAGAATCAAATTGGATCAATTTGATAGTCACGTGGGGAAAAATAGGTGGAATCCACATTTGTGTATAATTTGTGAACTCAATGAGGATTACGTACATGACCACTTTCCTACATTTATAGTGATTATATTCTGAATAAAGTTGTAGTGAATGAATAATATTCATTCATAGATGGGATTTCTGGATATCATCATATTCCGATCATCGAGGAGGACAAGAAAAATAGCACATTTACGATGGAAAGGGGGTCATACACCTACAATCTGATTCCTTTTAGATTGAAGAACATGTCTGTATTATTTTCCAAAGTGGTGGTTATTGCATTCCATGAGTATATCCATATGGTTATTGAGGTCTATTTGGATGATTGGACCATGTATAGTTTGTTGAAGAATCAAGCTACTCGAATTAGGCTGACACTAAACAGATACCAGCAAATGTAATTGTCATCGAACATTAAGTAATACATATTTTATACCATGTTTGACATCCTTTTGGGCCATATTTTTTGCAAGGAGGGATTTTCAGTTGATCTAGTGAAGATCACAATGATTGTGAATCTGTCTACATAGGAGAATGTTCCTATGTTGTGGTCTACATTGGGTCACACGGGATATTATCATAGGTTAATTAGGGGGTTTCAGAGCTAATAACATAGATGGAGGATCTAATGTGGAAAGGTGTCTCATTTATATAGAATACAACCCTCGATGAAGGATTTTCCAAGTTAAAATAGAAAATGATTATAAAACCCATTTTAGTTTTTTTGCGTTGGACAAACATTTTCTACATACATGTCAATGCATCTAGAATTATAATGGTGAATGTGTTGGCAAAGTCTAAGTAAGGCAGATTGAACCATACAATCTACTTTCCCAGTGAGAACTATTCCAATGCAAGCATTACTACACCACTACAAAATGTGAAGGCACGACTATAGTGTACATGCTACAAAAAAATTGGTATTACCTTCTCAGTCATCCCTTCAAGTTCTCCATTTATCACTCAACCTCAAGAGTTTGTTTAACAAGCCAATAATAGAAGGTAGGATCTATCTATGGTTTCTTATGTTTGAGCATTTTGATTTTGAGGTGGTTATCAAGCCAGGTAAACAAAATGTGGGCCTCGATCATTTATCTAGGATCTACAATGGGGAAGTGGGTGGGAAAACTAATGAACTACCTAATTTTGATCTCTTTCACATGGAATCCATACCTAACTCACCAAATTCCTTAGCTTCATATTGAAAGGAGAAGAGTATGATCAATTATAGCAAGTACTTTGAACCATGGACTAATAGTTAATCACCATCCATAAGTACAATTTAGCCACAAATAGGATTCTCCACAAGTGTGTGTTGGATCGTGAATGATAGGTGATACTATGTGAATCCTAGGGTGGATAAAGCATTTAAAATTATAGCAAAAAGGCCATTGCCCATAAGGTGTTGCATCCAGGTATATTATGGACATCCTTGTTTGTAAATGTAGTTGAGTATGCTAAGTAGTGTGGCATATGCTAGTGTGTGGGATGACCTTTTACTTCAGATGAGATGTCGTTGCAACACATTGTGGTCGAGGAGTAGTTTCAACAATGGGAAGTGGACTTATTGGGCCCATAAATCCACTAACATGTTACTAAGGGGCCAAGTGCATCATTGCAACAATGGACTATTTGACTCATTGGGTAGAGACTGTGCCAACCCAATATTTCTCTGTGGAGACTGTCATGCCATTTATCTTTGAAAAAAATGTTACAAGGTGTGGATGTCACACATAGTCTGACTTGAGACCAGGGACAAATTTTTATTCAAGGCATAATTTCCACTCTGGTTAAAGAATCCATGATCCACAATCATAATACAATGCCATATTATTTACAAGCTAATGATAGAAGATATTAAAAATATTTTGGAGCAGGGTATAAAAAAAGTATGCTCAACCAATAATGATGATTGCGATAAGTGAATATCAACTATAATATGGGCCTATGGAACAACATGTAAGACATTAATTGAGCATACACCTTTTAATTTGGTTTACAAACAAGAGGTTGTGATGTCATTGGAATACTTGATTCTGAACCTATTGATATCCATCACTATGCAGATGTTAGATACAATGCAATTGTAGAATAGGTTGAATGCATTGGTTCATTTGGAGGAACATAGGTTTCTTGGAAAATACTATTAAATTGTTCAAGAGAGACACCATAAGGCATGGCATGATTGACATATCTAGAACCAGCAATTTGGATAAGGAGATCTAGTCTTCTTGTATGATAGTAATTTTTAGAAACAACTAAGGATGTTACGAATGCACTAGCAGAGACCATACCATATTGCAAAGATAATTGAAGAAGGTGTAGTCCATCTAGCGTTGTTGGATGGTTGGCTAAAAAAGATATGGATGAATGGTACACACCAAAATCCCTGTATTCCTTCAACCTTGGAAAAACCACCCTTAGTTATATGGGAGAGTTAGTGCACCCTAGTAGAACTCCAATTTTTACATTTTACTTTCAACAATTCAATTATAGCAAATTAATTTCAGTATTGAGAATTTAATTTGCGTTGTTTGTTGCTTTGTATGTCTAGTAATAAAAATAAAAACAAGTCTACATTTACGAAGGCTAAAATGTTGCAACACAACAACACTCTATGGTCGGGATGTTTGCACTAACTAGGGATCTACATATGGGATGGGATGGGTGTCATGGGATTCAGGAAACTATGAAGTTAACGGGCAGGAAATAGGGTGTGTGTCTCTATGTGGACCTTGTTAAACATTAATGAGGGATGTGAATCTTGTGATGTAATCTTTGTTAGAATATAAAGGTCATCTAGACTATAGACTTAGGCATATTATTAAATTCACTTTTGACTTTACATTACTTTATGTACCTTAAGTGTCATATTAATGAAACTTTAGATTTTATGCATTCATGGTTTATGTCATCTCATTGTTATAAAGAGAGAGTTTCTCTATCTAAGAATCATTTTCGCTCTTTCAACTCTTTCTTTATGTTCTTGGTTTTGTTGTGTGTTCAATTTATATAATAATCTATTCTCCTTGTGGGCTCCTATTATGTTTAAGGGGGGATGTTGAAAATGGGGGTGTAATCTTCATCTTTGGCCATGGAGGACCTTATATTAGGTTGGGTATTTATACACTCACTCTCATCTTCAACCTTATATTGAGTTGGATATTTAGACACCTACTATCATTTAGGCCACAACTAATATTATATTGAGTTCGGTATCTATACGCACATTTGCATTTCAACCACAGACGACCTTATATTGTAATTATTATTATATTTATAGAATTAGTTAAAGGTGGCATTGTACACATTCTCATAACCCCTATTGGGGAAGGGACCCTACCTCTTGAGTTGACTATATATACACAACTCTCATTTGTAATTCATATCAAATGATTATTTCATTCTTAATAATTTGATTTTCCTAAGGGCACCATAGTGTATAGCACTCTCGCTTGTAAATCTCAATGAGATTAAGTGAAAGGGAGAAGGGATTTCATATCACATAGGAGATAGAAGAAGAGGAGAATGGATTCATCATTGAAGAAGAGGGGATTCTTCCATGGAAAGGGAAGAATGCATATGGAGTTTTGAAGGAGACCACACATGAACAATGAACCAAGGGAAAGCTTGCATGAAGAAGATTAGAACAAACAAGAGTAAGATGAAGACACCCATTAGGTAATATGAATTTGAATTTGATCATGTGAGCCAACATTTATACAAACACAATTACCCTCTTTCATGTTTTGACAACTTAGAATATATTGACGTTTTAAAAAAGTGTACATGACTTTTATAATTGATATCAAATTTTGTGTGTATTTTGTGTTTTCTTCCATAGTTATTGGGTTATTTGTTGTTTCACTATGTGTGCTTCCATGCCATAGTTGTGCACTTTGAATTTGAGAAAGAATGTGTATTTTTTATTATGCACCAATGAAGTTGGTGTATCTTTTTTGCAATTTGAAAATTTTCCTAGTGTTGAAGATTCATTTTATTTGGTAGCCTAGATTTTCCCCAAGGTAACAAATTGTGAGTGGTTGTTGTGGTAAAATTGTATACGATTATTTTTTACTACCTTACATTTTGAATGAATCTCTCGTATTAATCACCATATATGTCGAGCCAAATCCAACTCATCACACCAAGGAAAACAAAAGTGTGAAGGAAATATGGGATACCTTCAAGACAAGCTTAAGAATGGTGAGTACCACTCAAGTAAACAAACTTGACACTGTGTTTTCTAATCTCAAATGGGTGACTTTGACAGCATTGAGGAGCATATTTCAAGGCTTAAGAACATGAACACTAATATCATTTCATTAAGGGGAAAGGACATTAGATTCAAATTTGTAATTATTGTTTTGAATAATCTCTCTCCAACGATCAAATCATTTTCCATCATATTTTATAACTTACTCCTCCATTTTTGAAGTATTGCAAGACCTCTCCCTTAAGAAGGCTCCTCTAATATTATCCAACATCAAGTTACATTAAGGAATATGGGATAATTACCCCTCCAAGATCAATCCCATCCAAATGTTATCTTGACATCTTCTATAGAATATCCAAACTAGGCTGAGGGGGGGAACTCAAATTCCTCCAAGAAGAAGAAACTTATCTACATACATTATCATAAGGAGGGTCATATCTTTGAATCATGCATCTCTTACCTTCAAAAGAATGAAGAGTTTGCAAAACAAATAGTTTGTGATAAGGGGATTCATGTAGACAAAAACATTGGGTAGTCTAATGATGCACATCTGATTTTTCACTTTGCATATTGGTACTTCTATTCTTCACAGATTGAACCACCTATTGGTGTCTATGAAGGGTGTGTGATAGGGAAACACCATCAAGAGTACTTTCCCAAGGACAAAGTGAGGTAAGCTTGTAAATATCTCGAGTTGGTTCATAGAGATATTTGTGGGCCTATGGCCACTTGTTCACTTGGGAGATCTAAGTACTTCCTATTCTTCATCAATTATTTTTCATGCTTCCTTTGGATATACACCATTCAATATAAGGATAAATATTTTGGCAGTTTCATAATTTAAAACATGTGGAAAAACAAAGCAAGAAATGGATTAAGTGCATCAGGACAAATGGAAAAAGAGAACATACAGACGATGATTTCAAATCATATCTCATTTCTCATGGCATATCTTGGAAGAGAATTGTTTCCTATGGTCCATGACAAAATGTAGTATCTAAATGGAAAAATAGAGCTATTGTGGAGATGGCTTGATGCATGATTCACTCTAAGGAAATGGAGCTTAAATTTTGGGGTGAAGTTGTTTTCCTCAAACCTAAATCATCAATCAAACACCTACCCATGGTATTCAAGGTGTGACTACATATGAGAAATGGTAGGGAAAAAAAACTGTGGTTTCTCATTTCATAATTTTTGGATCAAGAGCATGGGCCCATATTCCGAGTGAAAAGTGAAACTAATCATAACCTAAAAATTATTTCTACATTCTAGTAGGATACAAGGAAGTTTCCAAGGCATATCATCCATATGATTCTTCCACTCACAAGGTGATTGAACATAGAGATGATAACTTTGATGAAGTTCCTACTCGCAATCCATTAAGATCTTTCCTACTCCTTCTTAAAGTCGATGATTATTCTATAGATGATTCCCAACATGTTTCAATGGCTCTTTCTCCTTCACATTATAATATTCATCCTCTTAATCCTATGAATGTTTTCTCAAGAACACTTCCATGATGAATAGGACCTTATTTATGAGTTTTCCAAATCCAATCTTGGAAAAGTATCTTCTCTTCTTGAATGCTCCTTCTAATGTTGCTCTTCCAGTAGTTGAGCAATTCAATGATGATCATAAGAATACTTATTTATAAATCCATTTGATTTAGCTCCTCTTTTTTCGATTAGTTCAATGATCCAGATGGATGCCAGTGCCCTCCCACCTATTCCAACTGGCTCATTTTGGCAGTTTTTTCCTAGTTTTCGGGTCCCCGAATTCCGAGGTCATTTTGAGGCCCTAAACAGCGTTTTTATGGCTTGCCACAATTATATTGTAGAAAAATTTAGAGTCTGACGGCAACATGTGTATTCCTCATATAGACCTTTCCAATGGGCTATCGTGAGCCTAACACAGAGATCGTATGCAAAAATTACGACCCCAGGAAGTTGATGTAGTAACTTACCCCAACAGGGCCCACATGACTTTTGGCGCTTCATCTCCTAGGGTTAGGTTTTTGGATGTCTAGGGTTTTGGGATTCCTGTTTGTTGTAGAAAGGATTGGAGAGACTCATTGTAACCATCTTCTTGCGAATTAGTGCAGTCGTCGCATCTCTTCTCGGAGATAAGTTGCCACCATTCTAGCAAGCTTGTTTCAGTCTGAATTTTACAGTTTCAGCATATTTCCTTACTAAATAGAAGCCAGATTTATTGTATATTTGTTATTGTTTCTTGTGTTTCTATGTTAATAATAATAATATGTATTCATTTCGTTATGCTCATAAAATTTGGATCAATCAAGGACTATGCCCAAGTGGGACATATCCTCACTTGTGGATATTGTTAATTTTCATGCATCAAAAGGTAAATTGGAGCATTGTTACGAGAATCCTCCACCATGGGCCCTTCTCTTCAAATTCAATTATGTGATCATTGAACTAAATATTCATCCACCATTGACACTTTGTTACATGGTCAATGCTACCAAATATCTCATTGGATACTTGAGGGAGATATATGGTTTTTACGGGGATGATATGTTATGATTCTATGTGTGACCCTTGTTCATCATTAGGGGGGGATGTTTGTAATGTCTTCTCTCAGTGGCCCCTTGTTCTAATTAATGGGGGTATTGAAAATAGGAGACTACATTTGGAAGATAGACCAAGGGAAATATAATGTGAAGAAGACTAGGATAACGAAGAAGTGCAAGAAGAAGACACCCATCGAGTATTATGAATTTGAAGTTGTTCATGTGAGCCATACTTTTGCATAAAGGAAGTGACAATATCTCATTTTATGACATCATAGAGTCTATTGAAGTTTAAAAACGTTTGTACAAAAGTTTTGTAATTAATAGAATAAATTGTGTGTGTTTTATGTTTTCTTCCATAGTTGTTGGGTGGTTTCTTATTTAATTGTGTGTGCTTCAATGGCATAGTTATATACCTTGAATTTGAGTAACAGGTGTAGTTTTACCTCTTGATTCATCCAACAGAGGAGATCGAGTAGGGAGAAGGGATTTCATCCAACAGAGGAAACCGAGTAGGGAGAAGGGATTTCATCCAATAGAGGAGACCAAGTAGGGAGAATGGATTTCGTCCAACGGAGGAGAAAAAAGAGGACTTGGGAAGGGATCCATCTATGAAAGAGAGGGGATTATTCCATGGAAATGGATGAATGCAAAGGTAGTAATGAAGGATACCATGTTCCAACAACATACCAATGGAAAGCTTGTGTTCAAAGAAGAGTAAGAAGAAAATATCCATTGGGTATTATGAATTTGAAGTTGAACTTGTGTGATAGAGTTTTGTATAAGGGTAGTTACCCTCTCTCATGTTGTGATATATTATAATCTATTGAAGTTTAAAAAAATGGTACACAAATTTTATAATTAATCGAATTAGTTTTTTTTTACTCTCTCTCTCTCTCTCTCTCTCTCTCTCTCTCTCACACACACACACACACACACATCACCCAACAAAGGAGATTGTGTGAAGGGGAGAAAATATTTTGTGCAATATAGGAGATGGAA